>VWZZ01001874.1:241731-257381 GCA_013399095.1 Psophia crepitans
CCTGCGCCTGAGAGGGCCCGGGGCCGCCTCTCCGCCCCCGGACGGCCCGCGGCGGCTCTTCCGGCGCAGCGGTGATTAGCGGCTTTGCGCGCGGCGCTCTTACACTGCGCAGAACCTGACGGCATTTTAAAGCTGACGAGATTTCCCGGTGTCGGATTCTGCTGGATTTTGCCAAAGGTAGCGCTCTCTGTTACGAAGTTGCTAGCCGACGCCTTGCTACATTTCTCCCCTCTCCTTGCCCCGCCGCAATGACTCCTTTTTCCTTTTTGCCTTCCGTAGTTAACACCGCGGGACTCGCACCTTCCCGTAGCAGAGCGCTGCTGTAGCAGGTAGGGGGACAGCTCGCGGGGGAGCCACATGAGAGGCTGCCGCCAGAACGCCAGCCTGCCCTTTACCCGAACGCTCAGGGCTGGACAGATGCAGCCAAGGTGGCTAATCTTTGAGGACAGGTCAGGCGGGAGGGATCCCCTGCCAGGAAAACAATGAAGATATCATTTTAGCCCATCAAAAACATTCATTGCTCAGACCTGGTGATGGATACAGCAACAAGATTTTTTCAGATGCAGCCAAGGTGTTTTCATAACAGAAACCTCAATATTTTTTCAGGTAATGAGGCCCTCTGGTAACCACATGTGAAGTATTAGCATCACCATTGTGTTTATCTCCATCCTCACTCTCCACTTCTTTTCCTTCTCAAAACACATAAGCTCACGCTGGCTGGAGCCTTACGAGCTTTTTCTCTTCATTTTATTACCTATTGCCAAATAGTCTTCTGTCCTCCTAGTCCGGTGCACATTTCAGCATCAGCACTGCTAGGCATAACCAGCCTGGCAAACTTTATCTTAGCAGCTACTTACTGTAACTTATGAGGGAGATTGGAGACAATTTGGATGGTTGACTGCTGCTTTGCAGTCAATCAAAAGTAAAGACGTAATTTAATCCCAGTGCCCTCTCCAGAGAAATCCTTTGAAAGCAGTGGGAATAGCACGGACATCAGAAAGAAGCAGAGGACAGGACAGATGTGTCAGCTGTGTGGTTTCCATCCTGATGGGTGCCTTGCTCATTATTCATGTGTTCAGTACAGGAGCTCTCATAACCATCTGTTACTGAGGAAGGAATTGGAAATAGCTGCTGTGTTGTAGCAGGAACACAGGCATGAAGAAAGAGTAACAAAAAGTAACAGTGTTAATAATTGTTGATTCCATTTGTAAAAATGTGGAGGACTTAGTTTTCTAAACAAATGAGATATCAAAGTTATTGTCCTGTTTGTGTTTCTCTGTTGCCGGCCCACCACTAATCTTCTGGCAAAAGGGAGGTTTTACCTGCCTAGACCTGTTAGAAGATTCATCCTCCCAGGACGACACATTGACCACCTCACATCTCGCCGCTTGCTCTGAGAGAGGTTGCTCCATGTTCTTCACTTTAACCTGGTGTACATGAGGCTTTTTAATGTGGTCAGCTTAGTTGTAGTGGGTTTTTGCTCTGAGTTGTACTGTGCTTAACATTGACAGTAAAAAAAAGATGTTATTTTTCTTCATAGTGAATGTGTTTTCATTTCTGAGATACTATTTGATTTGTAAGATAAGAGAAAGCTGACTATAAACACAGGGAGAGCTCTCTACAGATAGAGTCAAGCTTAACAATGAATAATGATCCTTCTGTCATTTCAGCAGATAACTATCTGCTTGTCCGGAGGGTGTAGCTACTTTTGCAGGCCCCACCTCCACCCCGCAAAAGACATCTGAGGATTCCTAGGTATTGCGTGCTCTCTGTTATTCTGCAAAAGTGAAAATGTGACTGTTACAGTCAGGTCTTCAAAGAGGAAGCAAATGCTTTTGAAAATACATTGTCATCCACATATCCAAGTTCAGGCTTTACATAGAATAGAATAGAATCGAAACATTAAGGTTGGAAGTGACCTCAAGGATCATCTAGTCCAACCATCCCCCCACCACCTATTACCCACTAAACCATGTCCCTCAGTACCACATCTAACCTTTCCTTAAACACCCTCAGGGATGGTGACTCCACCACCTCCCTGGGCAACCCGTTCCAATGCCCGACCACCCTTTCTGAGAAGAAATTTCTCCTCATCTCCAACCTGAACCTCCCCTGGCACAACTTGCAGCCATTTCCCCTTGTCCTGTCACTAGTTATCTGCGAGAAGAGGCCAACCCCCAGCTCGCCACAACTTCCTTTCAGGTAGTTGTAGAGGGCAATAAGTAAATAATATAAATAATAAGTAAAACATACTCTAAAACTGTCTGAAGTCTTGGGCTTACGAGTACATCTTAGCTTAGAGAGCTGGTACCCTGTGTGTAGTTGCTCATATATTCATTTATCATCTATTAACAGTATTATTAATATAGTTTCCAGAGATAGTCACCTAGAAACAGACATTGGACACACTGGGACTAACACCAGCTTATGTGTGTAGAAAGGTTTCTGATAATCCACATGTTCTTCCTCCCTGGTCTTGTACCAAGACATTATAACGCACTAGTAGTTCCAGTGTCTTAAGACATACATATATACAAGCAGATGAGTTTTAAGCTATAAGTAAATTTTCTAGGAGTCTGAAGTTTGTAATAATTAGCACTTGGAAAATTCTGTAAAGTTTTTCACCATTCGTATTTTGATGCTTAAAGACTAACGTTTATACTAAAAGCTCTGCTATAGATTCATTGCTGTCATTTGCACCTCTATTTCATTAATCTTTTTCCTTGGACCATCAATTTTTTTAAGCAGTTATGGTTCTTTGCTCTTAATCTAACATCTTTGATGTCCCACTTTGAATCAAAGAAGTGAAAGCTGGATGGTAATGTTTGAATAGGTGCTATTCCTGTAAAATGATGAAATCATTCTGGTTTAGTTTGTTCACTGATAAGTCTCCTTTTGGCTAATTGGGCTGATGACACATAGAAGTGTCTAGAAGACATCACAAAAGTGACAGAAAAAAACATGCCCCCAATTTGTTTTAGTGTTCTGGTAAAGTTTTCTGAAGTTTCTCCTTTCTTCTTTTTAGAGCTGTAAACATTGGAAGCAGGCTTTATTAAATTGCTTTTACCTCAGACTAGAGGGGGGTTTAATGGAAAAGGGAAAAATGTTTGAAACTGTTCAGTCTTTGTTCTTTTTCTAAGGCAAGAACACTGGGAGTCCACACAATGGGATTTTAATAACTGGGCCTATTACCTTCACAGCAGTAAAAAAGACCAGGGTACCTGGGTTTACTGAACTGGTTAAAAGGATGCTAAGCAATTCCATGCATTACAGAGTTGAAAAACCACACAGAAGTATAAATATGTGATTGCCAAAATGCTAATCAGTCCTATAGAACATATCTATGAACTCTGAGAAGATATTCACAGACTCTGTTTCGCAGACTTTCAAGTACCACCTGGAAGCACAGCTGCATTCCTCTGAGTACCTGAGTCAAACACAGCATCCTCTGGAGCCTTTATGGATCTATCTGTGCTAATGATGAACCATGACTAGGACATCTTCTTCAGGACTGAGAACAAGCAGCATGGCACATCTTGCATTAATATAGCTGCATTTCTCCATTGCCTCCCCTTTAACCACCACCGACCCCCCTCTCAGCGCCCACACATACTGCCTGGAACTGACTATGCTGTGCCTCCATGCATGAGTTGCGTGGGAAAGTTCTGACTGCCACAGGGTGAGCTGTCCTTGATGTTCAGTCCCTGGCCACTTCACTTACAAAGTGGCATGTGAACGTATGTTGCACATAGGTAGGGTAGCTTTTCCATAAAAGTCAGAGGAACAAGGATATTCACAGTATATGTTGCCATATGTATATACCAAGGAAGGTATATTCCACTTTTTTTTTTAATCTTTTAAGAATTACAATTAATAGTGTCAATCACACATAGCAGATCCTCTATGAACTTAATTTTTCTACCTATTTCTCCTCTTGTATGTAATTGAAACAAATGCTTCGTTTATTGCCTTCTAAATGAAATAGTTGTCAAGATACCGTGGTATTCTCTGTGGACTCTGTTGTAATCACAACTGATGAATCTGAAATTCTGTAGTATTGCCTCTGGGAGGAGATGGTTGTGGTTTTGTGCACCAGTCTGTCCATGTTCTGTGAGTACTCTCATTTCTTCCTGCTTTTTATTGTTTCTTCTTGAACGATGATTAGTGCTGGACAAGAAAAACATGCAATCTTGAGTTCTCTGTGTCAGGCTTTCTGCCTGGCTGGCTTTCCTTGCTGTTGCTGCAGGATCTCATAATGCTGCTGCAGCTCTCTGCTCTTCATAGTACAGCATTCACTGGAACTTGAATTTCTAGTCTGAGCTGTAAGATCAAAGCAGATGTTGTAAACAAGTCAGTTTTCCGTTGCTTCATTTCTCATATCGTCTATCAATTGATCTTCTGAATCATTGAAGGTCTTCCCAACTGGGCATTGCTTTGGTAATTTCTGTTGTTTTACCATGTAATAAGACTTGTTGTAAAACTTTTATTTATGAAACAGAAGAAATCTGCAATAATTAGCAAGTTTAGTGCTAGAAGGTTTTGTAAAGTTTCTGTGGTTACCTAAGTGTCTTGTCTGCTAGTTTAGCAGGAGTCAGCTGAACAGTGCGTTCTTTTCATCCTTAATTCAGTGAAGTTGGCATCTTTTTCATCCTTTGAGTCATTAGCTATTACATGCTTCCAGCATATTTGGATTGCTGCTCTGGCCCCCTGCTATGCCAATAAGCAAAGCAGTTTGCCCTAATTTTTTACTCTTTTCCTACCTATATGATAACTTATAAATTGTTCCAGTGTTGTGGAACAATTTTAGTAGTTTATTTTCTGTAGGCTCACGCAGTTATACTCTATACCACTGTGCACCTGTACAGATCTTGGTGCCCAACTGTTGTGTCTTTGCCCTGCGCTCACGAGACTGCTAGGGAAGTTATTCTGAGAATCAAAATTGAGTGGACCTATCTGTAGCTTCAGACTTTATTGTACATTATGGTACTATTTACTTTGCCTTGGAGTCCAACACATGAGAACCCTGAATATTCAAGAGGGGTCAGGTCATCATTACAGGTGGTATGAGCTGAAACCAAACCTGGTAATTTAACTGTTCATCTTGCAGTACTGAGTCTGGAGAAAAAACATTAACAGTCCTCTGACCGTTTCTGTTGAAAGATCATGAAATAGGTATTTGTTTTGCCAGAAAAGCCATTCAGGTGTAGCTACAGACTCCTCCACTGAGGTCTACAGAAAATTTGCATCACCCTCTTAGATGAAGATAAGGGCCTACAACTGGAAAATTAACAACATGTTGTCTGAATTTGTTAGCGTACTTATCAGTGCATCAGCTTCCCCATTCCAGAAGTCTCACATATGTTTGTTATAAAACCAGTGTACAGTGTGTGAAATAGCCTGCTCTAATTATAATCTAGACAATGCCAGGAAAGTGAAGCTAATTCAAATAAGCTCTATTAAGTCATCTAACATGGCAGTATATGCCATGAGGTAAAATTGCTTGGATGCAGATTGGCGACAGGGGAAATATTATGTGGCGAAATTATGCCTTTCCCCCCCTCCCCCACTTCTTTCAGCCAACAAATTAGAAGCTCATTTGAAAAGTCAGCTTAATTTGATATACTGACATGGTGATGCCAGTTTGGACACCATTTAACTGTCAGGAAGCAAATCTTGCAAATTGAAGCCCAAAATCTTCAGTGATGGAATGTAGTCATTTCACAATCTTATTTAATTTTGGTACCTAAAAATCTGAAGGTGATAAGTTAATACCTCTGGGCCATGCTTTCACTATATTTTAGGTCCATTTTACAAGTAGTGAATAAATATGCTATTAGACAAATAGTGTACAAAGGACACTTTGGGAATTGAGAACCAGGCAATTGGTTATATGCATAACATACCAAACGCAGATAAGCTGAAAGAGAGAAAGGCACTTACTGGCTTTTAAAATACGGAAAAGTCAACGACATTTTTTTTTATTTTTCCCTTTTAATATTTTTCTGCTCAGAGACTACTAGCTGTAGTAATGGGGGCTTTCTGCACTTGCCTATGATTAATTAATTAGTTTTATATCACCATTTTTAATATTTTCCACTCTCTAGGAGTCCAGCCTGTCCTGCTTGTGGGTGTGAGAAATAATGATATTGTCCATGTTTGTGCCTGCAAGTATTCGAACCTACAAAACAAAACACCTTTATGTTATTTGTTAATCCCATCAAGTCTTATATAAATCCTAAACTTTTATCTGCCTCAGTGTCTGAACAACACAGAGTCATATGGGAGGAAAAATGTATACGTTTTACAGTACCATCAGTTAGATAATCACAAGGTTGTTGGGTTTTTTTGGAGGGGGTGTCCAATCTTCATTCAATTCAGACAGTAAACTGTTACAACTCCCTTCTCTGCATCTGCTTCTCAATTTTCATCCCCACTCTCCTCCCAAATTCATTTTTCCTCTTGTCCATAAGTCTCTGAATCTTCTGCTGACTCCTTGGTGTGCCAGGTCAGAAAAATCTCAGGGGAGATCAGCTTCCAGTCTTCTAAGAAGTTTCTATGGGACAAGGAGGAAATGAAGAGTTTCAAAAGCTTTGTAATTTTTCCTAATTTGAAAGACTGTAGAAAGGCTAGGTTTGACTTTACAGTCAGCTCCTCCTTGCAGTTCCCCTGTTTTGGGTTCTCCTCCAGAGTGCAGAAAAAGTAAGGCTTCTAATCAAATAATTGTCAGATTCTTTTTAAATTAAAAAGTCAACATATGGTATCCAATTTCAGCTGAAGCTTTAAAAAAATAATTGCATAAAGATTAATGAAGGTAAAAGCTGTTATAGTGGTAAATATTGCAGAACTGTCACCGTAGGCTACCTGGCCCATCAGCAGTGTAGCACTCCCTAACGGTGGGGACCAGGGTGCTTTCCCCTGGCTAGCAGGGTTGTTTGGCTCAGCAAATGTTCCACTGCTGTAGGCAGTTTATTTTGAATGATTCACCAGATGGGACTTCTACTACTTTCCTAGAGAAAGGATGCTTTAGTCTCAGAAATCATGAATATTTGAGCTGAAATTTGCCCGGATACTTTTTCGAGGCCATATATCTGGGCCATATATCAAAGTCTTCTTTTGTTTACATGCACTTCAGTTACATTTTTGCTTGCCTTGTTCTCAAGGTACCCTGAATATCTGAATGTGCTCGAATGTAATTCTGTTCTTCTTTCACCTCATTATGCCATTCACATTCCTTCAAATCAACCTTTCAAAAGAATTTTGTTCAGCTGTCTTCAGCTCAAGACTCTTTCAACCGTGCTATTGGTGGGCAGACACATCTCAGGCACTTACTGTGCACTAAGCTACCCTTCCTGCCCAAGGAAGGATCACCCTCTAAGGAAAGCAAAGACTGACAGGCAGTCCTGCTTCTTGCCTTTCACGAATTTGCAGCAGTGATACCTGCTGTAGACCATACCTTGGATCTGCTCCTTACCTGAGCACCCCAGAACCATTAGAAGAGCAGTGGATGCTAAGAGGTGGCAAAGGTTCAAAAGCAAATGTCTCCCCATCATAGAAGAAAAAGCCACCTAAGTCTGCTAGATGCAGTGGGTGGTGGACAACTGCTGGCCTTGGGAGTCCTGAGACAAATGGTACTTGGCTTGATAGTGCAAACGCAACAAAAAGCCCTCTGGGGTGTTGTGAAAAGGTTGCATTTTTTGTTGTTCTTCAACCACTAGTTTCAAATTTTCCGCTCATTAATATCTTTTGCTAGTAAGTTGTTTTGTAAGAAAAGTTGTACTACTACTACTAAGTAATTCCTTGCTTATGCTGTTCCTGTCTTAACCAGTTCTTCGGTAAGATATAGTTAAAGGCATTATTTGGCTATTTACTATCACAAATGTAAGCTATTTTGAAATAATTCTACTTTACTCTTACAGGAGAGAAGCCTCACAGCATACGCTCTGTTATGTCTTCGATCACAGCAGATTTTGCTGTGGCTCATTGCTTTGTGACATATTTTCCCTTGCTCTTCTTTGTCCCCCACTGCTATCTTGCAGGGTTTTACAGTTAATCCTACCTACTCCTTAGCTCACTCCAGGCACTTTTTTCTTCCAGTTGCGCATAATTTTACTACTTTCAGTAACAAGCCCATAGGCTTCTTTACCATGTCTGCTCAGTCAGTATTTTTTTTTATTTACTTATATTTTATTTTTTTAGCATTAGCAAGCTCTGTGTCTTTACTGAATTTTTCTAGACAAAATTAAGTCAACTGGTTACCCTTGTGACACATAATCTACCATCACAATCCAGATAAAAGCCTTGCTTATGGTGATACTTTAAATATTTCCTACATAAAATGTATTTGCTGATTTATTTTTTTTTCTGTTATCACAATTATTTTGTTTACATAGTGCAGACTAGGTAAAGTTAGGATTTTTAGTTCATTTCTGAATTAAAAGATTCTACTAAACTCGTGAATTTCTCCATTAAAAAAACAGGAAGGGTGTTAGGTTGACGGTTGGACTTAGTGATTCTATGATTCTATGAAGATGTACCCTTACAGCAATGACAACTTTTGCTTTCATTTTTACACGTCTCTAATGTATCTAGCTTTCAAGTTTTCTATTTATTTTAAAATTTTATGTACCAAGAGAGGACTAATGTATCTATATTCATATAACTCAAACATTCATCTATTCTTTTTTCTCATCCATCTGCCCTAGAATTCTCTTTGCTGCTGCAGAGTTGTTACACTCAAAATCTTGCTTATGAGCACTTTTACATAAGTAAAGCTAAAAATTTGTTGTTAGCATAATTGAAAGTGAAGCCATCTAACCATTACTAGTCCAGATCTAATTATTTAAAAAAGAACGATAACGCTGTTAAAATTGCTATACGCACTCCTCCTAGTGCCCACTCCTTTTCCCAGTGTTACCCTCACATCTCCACTGCCCCTCTGGCTGCTGAGCTTGGTGGTTTCAAGCTGATGGCACTGGTGTGGTAGTATGGTGAATCGTAAGCTTCTGGAGTCCTTCACTGTGAAAAATATGACGTTTGTGTTGATGGGTTCTTCTTCCTCACTCTATGATCTACTTGAGGTCATTTTTGCATGTTTGCCAACATCCTTTTACCCTTTGCTCTGTCCTCACTTGTCTGCAGTTCCATGTTACACCCAAATTTACCATGTATGGTGTCTTCTACATTTCTTTGTTTTCTTTATTACTCCTAAACCCAGTCCTGTCCAGCTCCAAGTCTTCATTTCTTTAACTGAACATGGGTCAGTTGTAGTCTTGGCGTCTCCAGTGCCAGCCTGTGCCCCTTCCTTCAGCATCCTGTGTTTGTGGCCCTCTTCACTGCATAGAATAATTGCTTGTTGCTGCTATCTATGTAAAACTATGTACTATAAGAAGACCAAACAAATTAACTGTAGATACCCGATACCCTTCTTGCTACTCCAACTTGTTCTCCTCTTTTGATGAAGCATCTTAGCAGCTGTTTCAGATGGGGAAAAGACTTCCAGGACATGAAAGAATGACATATGGGTACAGATATATATGGCTGATGGTCAAATATTTCTTTCCCCAGAGAGGTTATGGAAATATGAAGCAATACACAGACCACTGATTGTGCAAACCTTCCATTAAGAAACTTCCCTTTCTTGTCCTTGGGGATTGTGTGGTAAATGGAAGATCTGTGGGTTTTTTTGAAAAGCAATGAGAAGGAAAATTTGGAAATTTGCATGCAGTGATTTGGAGAATTCTTTAAAATAATATTTTTCCCCTATTTGAAAGCAATTTAATATAATTTACTTTTATTTAATTGTCCTGTGATTCTTCTGGAAAAAACCCAACAAACCTATTCAATCCTGTTGCATATATGTTTTCTTCTTACATACATAGTGCAATACAGTTTGTGGGGAACGCCCAGAATGTTTTTTATGGTGATTGACAACACTCAAGTAGGACTTAAAAGCTTTAAGCAATGTAAATCATGTAATAATAAAACTTATTATCACATATTCTTTTCTTATAATCTCTATAGTGTTATTATAAGTATATAAAGCCTTAAATAATAGGAGAAAGCTTTGTAACTTATAAGAATTTGTTAAACATAAAGACAATTTTAATACAGGATGATAAGGCTTTTTGATGGCACCCATGAAGTTTTCTGGAGAAACACATTGTCCTGCCATTTCATTGATCTAAGGTGGCAGATGGAAGTGCTGTCATCTGCAGCACCACCTCATTTTGAAGAGAATGCATTAACAGAGATGGAGTACAGCAATTTTTAATGTAAATAAAGTTCTGACTTTCTGAAACAGCCCATTTACAATTTTGAGGCTGTTAGACTTCTGCCCTGGCTTCTTTAACACTGTAATTCTGCAGTGGGATTGGAAAGCCAGTTTGAGACTAACAATTAACTTCTCGCTTGTGCTGCAAAACTTCCTTTTATATTTCTGTAAAACTGAACAAATGACTGCTACTAATGTTTTGCTCATCAACTAGTAAGTGTAGGCCATTTAAGACAGAAATGTAGGGTTTAGCTCCAGCTGCTGTTCTAATGTTGCAGAAAGCTTTTGCTGCAGTTCATTAAATTCAACTTCAGGCAGTCACAAAACTGCCAGCTAATTATTTTTTTCTTTCCTTGGCTGAGCGAAACCCGGTGTCACCAATTTCCACTCATAAAATGGAGCTATAGCATTGTTCATTGAAAAAGAGCAGACCTGTGACTGAGTATTTTTCTTCAGTACTGAGTATACGGAGTGTTTTAGTCTCTATTATGTCAGTTCAAATTAAATCAAGTGATGAAAATTTCCTTCATTTTGTGGAATATGAAAACTAAAACTGAGACCCAAAGCTGAAATACACACATATGGAGATTCTCCTCCTGACCGTAAGTACAGAATATCGACCTCAACTCAGCTCTGTGTTATCACTGTACTATTCATGATTTTAAGTTGTTGGTATAGCTTGAAATAACTAAACCCTGAACATCCATGTGTGTCTGTAGGGTAACATTCAGAAATAGGAAATGTGAATACATAACCTCCTGCCATGGAGCTGCTCATGGGAATAGGGGTTTTGGTTGACTTCTGTGATGATTTACTCTTCAGGGACTTCACAAATAGAGGACATTTCCAAGTTAGTCGACTGAGCTTTCATCTCAGAATTCTTGGAAAAATAATAGATACTGAGGATTTGAGCTTCAGTTAGTCATTGTTTATTGTTATATCACAGCTGGGTTTCCAAAGAGGGAGTTCATTCTGCTATAATTGTACACACCGATGATACAGCCCTTACTATGATTTTACAATTAAAATCAACACAAAATGAGTATAACAAGGGAATGTTAGAGAAAAGTGTAAAGTAACAGCAATAGAATGGTGTGATTGAACTTGAAATATGTAGAATTACGTATCCTCAAGATTTCCACATGCATAGCTGCAGCTATGGTTGTATGAAGAGAGGAAACAAATTATTTCAGCCTCAAAATTCACACTTTAAGTATGCATATTTTTGTTTTTGATAGCATGCTTTCAGATGCCTGTAAGCTGCGAGCTCGTAACTGTTGTTGTTTCACCATGATCTGAAGAGTGAGAAGACACATCAAAAGAGAATTAAGGCTATGACAGCAATCAGTGCAAATCAGAAAACTTCCAGGTATGGATGAAATCTGTCATTTGCTTCAAACACCGAGACACAATGGGGGCATAGGAAGAAAGTTAAGGGAATCAGGTTTAGAGTATGAAAGCAAGATACCATATGTCACCCTTCCTTTGTTTTTCTGTGACAGTTTTCGTATCTTTTCTGTGATACAAGTTGTGTAAGTTTGACTTCTGTGTGGGAGAGGTTTCTGTAGGACTTTGTTAGGCAGCGCATGAAACACAGTCTGTCAATATTGGTTAGCCAAGAAACTGTGAATGTGTATTCACAGAACTGTCAACTAAATTTGGGTCATGGGTTCAAATTATGTCGCTCTTTCCGTATATGCATCTCAATGAACAGCACTGGGAAGAATTAAAAACTTGAGATTCAAGTCACAGTTTAATATGTACAGGTAAGAAAAGTGGGGCTTTTATAACTGTTAAGGGATGGAAAAAAAGTAAACTTGCTTTCAAACCCAACACTGAATTTGTGACTAAACATTTTTTATTTGTAATCTGAGCAAACCTGATTTGATATTCATTGAGAAACAGATAAGTAATCTTCTGCCACTTTAAAGACATATAATGACACTATGAAGAGTATTTTTGAAAATAAACAAAACCTTATTCATTTGATAATTTAAATTTTGAATATATAATTCTAATAAACTTCAGGGCTAGGTTCTGAATACAACCCACAAGATGTTAAAACATATGTGGGTGCCACCAACCTCTCATCTATAAACAGGGAAGTACCAAATCTTTTGGTCGTCTTTTCTCTAAGACGACGAAGGGGTTGTGAATACATAAACACATAGTAATAATGAAATAAGTTCAGCCTTGAACTGTTTGAAATGTGATTTCTTTGAATAGGAAAACAACAACAGCTATGATCATGGATTACGATCATGTGGCTAAGTTTTAGCTTCACCACCGTGAGGGACTTTTTCCCTTACTCAAAGGTGGCCCCACACCAGACACAGGGCTTCCAGCTGAGCCTTGTGAGGGCTGGGGGCACTAAGGACCTCCTTCAAGCTCTTGCCAATGTAGCCTTGTGTGTGGTTGCCTTCCTCACTGCCAGGGTCTGCAGCTGAGTCATGGTCAGCTTGCTGCCCACCAGGACCCCCTGCTGCCACATCCTTTTCAGCACAGAGGTTACCTAATCTGACTCGGACAAGCAGGATTAGGCAGCATCCTAGAGCACCAGTTTATCAAGGCAGGTCAGATATTAATACCAGAAAAGGCTTATACATCAGGCTGGAAGGGTCAGCTTAAAGCACTGCCACGCGTATGTACCCGCAGTTTGGTGTCAACGTCTGCCACTCTGAGCCTACTGAGCTCTAACAAGGCTCCATCTTCTCCTGGTGCAAAGTTGCCCAATGGCGGAAAGAAAGAGCAAGAGCACCTGCCAAACGTTGCTGAAGGTGTCTCACAGTAAGCCTCGCAACCTTTTAGACCAAACCGGGACATAGCAAAGATGCCCATTTTCAAAAGCATATAGGAAATGCTCCACCAGCATGTCTCCAGAGCACAACCCTCCTCATGGCCAGGGCGCAGCCCAAATGAAGGCAAGCTACATGAGTCAACAGCTCCCTCTGCTGAAAAATAAACAAGCAGACGAGCAGACACAAGGACACCCCCCTCCCTCACTACCCTGAAAAAGTGCAAATCGCTTATTCATCTCTCTGGTCATCAGCTGCTTTTGGATAGACACTCAGCTTCCCCGTGTCCGAGAGAACAAACAGAAGATTCTGAAATAACCTTTTTCTGTAGCCAAATTGTGCTTAGTGATGCCAGGCAGATCCTGAATGGGTGCTTAAGTGCGCTGCTGCTTCAGCAGAATAATTTTGTAGACTTAATACTGCAGATCTTCACATAACTCGGCAGCCAAAATATTTACAGTGCTCATCTAAGACTTTTGATTTACCTCCTTTCACTATACTTGTATTGAAACATCATGTTCTCCTATCTTTTTATAAATAAACCATAAATTTCCTAATCTGTAAGCCATTATTCTATACGTCTCGCAATCAGTTGCCAAAGTCCTACAATAAGGTTTTTCACTGAATGTGAAGACCTTATGATCTTCATTAGGATATCATAGGTAATTCTCTACTGCAGCGTTTAAATGGGAATTTTAATTTTCTTCTCTCAAGCATCTTTTTAACTGTTTGTGGAATTCTGCCTATACTGACTTAAACAACTTTAAATGATGTAAAAATTTTCCTCTATTAAATTGCAGGTGGGAAGACAAGTCCAAAGCTTCTGGTATTTTACTGTGGATTCCAGCAGGAGAAAATGTAGGCAGGAGGTACTTCTGAAAGTCCTGAAACACCTCTAAAATCAGAGTGGTGTGATCTCTAAATTGGGTTTAAACCTTTTAAGGGTTAGCCTGTAATGGTTACTGGGGAGATAATAACTACTGAAATTGAACAAAACCCCACGAACTGGTGTGTAAATATACACTACAGGAATGGACACCAAAAAAGCAGGTTTTGGAGAGCACAGAGGTAGTGTACAAGCCGTTATGAAAAAAGTGCGGAGTCACTTTTTTACTTAGGTAATTAACAACAAATTCCTGATCCTAGAAGAAATTGGAGTGAATGTGGTAATGTTTATTCAACAACTAGGATGTAAAGGACAACTTTATTGGTTGCACTGGGCACGTTGGTTTATTTGGAGGAGGGGGATTTCACTCCCTGTTCCTTCTCGTATAGGGACAGGGACAGATTCAGCTTCATTGAAAAGATATCTTTAAGTGAGATCTTGATCCACCCCTTATTCTCCACAAAAGGGTTTTTTTTTCCTGACCTAAGAATGGCAATTAAGGAAGAAAATTTAAAATACCATTGATTTATTGCACTTATTGGATATTTATTGATCAATCAAATATGCATTGTAAACTCCTATGTCAACAAGGACTGTAGCAATGGACTCAGATAGTTACCATAATATCAGAAAGTATGTTTCTTTGTTTTTAAAGAGAAATACTAATTTTTAACAAGAATATATGTTTGCTAACTTCTTTCAAAAAAAAGAGACTATTTAAAAGGTGGTCATATTTGAGGGATCTGGCTTTTATTATTACTCTATCCCAGCATAGTATACTACATCTATTAAAAAAAGACATTAAATGATTTTGTGTTTATATTTATTGTCAGCAATACATCAGTTATGTAAAAATAACCCAGATGAAAATGTAAGACTCGTTACATTTTCATGTCATTTGTATTAACTGAATAAAGCTTAGTGACAATATACACAAATTTGCAGTAGTTGTACGTAAACATTTTGTGCATTAAAAAAGAAATATACATAATTTAAAAAATAAGAATGCATTACACAATTTACAAATTAACATTAACCAAAAAAAAAAAGGTAAACATTCCTCAGACAGCTGCCTCCTTGTTCTACAAAATAAATATTCAAGTAAATTAAGTTAGGCAAAATAAACTCTTAACTTTGGGTGAGCACAATTTACATAAAGGTAAAAAGACAGATTTCCATTTCACTCAAGGTATATTTTACAGTGATTTATACACAGAGTCTTTAAACTGGTCTCTTCAGATTGTGGTATTAGAAAACAAACTTTATTACATTTTGGCAGAAGGAAGGGAGTTTCAAAATTGATGCTTTATACCAAATATAAACAAGTTTGTGCAGTTGCACCAAAGCCTCAAAAAGAAACTGCTCCAGGACTCAAAGCAGAC
Source organism: Psophia crepitans (assembly GCA_013399095.1). Lineage (NCBI taxonomy): Eukaryota > Metazoa > Chordata > Aves > Gruiformes > Psophiidae > Psophia > Psophia crepitans. The sequence continues at coordinate 257,065 of VWZZ01001874.1, forward strand.
ACAGTAATCTAGAAACTACAGATTTAAAAAGGAAAATACAAACCACCACATCAACAGGAAAATGTCTACTTTGCTATTTTCTGAATGGTTTATTTGATCACTGGAAACGTTACTTTCACAAACTAACAATCTACGGTAGTGGCTGCTTTAGGCACTGGATTTGTAGAAGCTCTTTGATTTTTAAAGCAAATTGCTTTTCATACTATACTGGTAATTCACCTATTATTTATTTCTGTTCCAATGCAAAAGGGCTTAATCACCTATGCAACTTTTAGCTTTACATAAAATTTCAGCCCTCCTTATAGCCTGATTTTTTT
>VWZZ01001874.1:257419-328923 GCA_013399095.1 Psophia crepitans
TTTTTTTTTTTTTTTTTTTTTGATAAAACAAGGGAAGCCATTCTGGCTTCAAATTTCCGTGCACTTTGTTTGCAAAAACAAATAAAATAAAAATGCACTCTAGATTTTAAATGCAGCACTATTATGATGCAGATATGCATCAGCAAAATTCACTGACCAGCTATAAAATGTAACACATACTAAAATACTTGCATGGATTGCAAAGGCCAAACATACTTTAAAAAACCTCCTATCTCTTTCTTCATTTGTCCATTTTATATAGTGAGAAAAAGGAGATGGCATACCTTTAAGTTCAAGTTATTAAATTCTTAGATTTAGGACATAAAAATCTTCAAGGCAAGAACTAGGCAACAGCTCCTGCTAAGACCAGCCAGTACAATAAATAAAGATGACTCATTGCCAATGAAAGAAACCCTGTTCCCTCAGTTCCCTGTTGGTCCAATGTTACTGGACAACAGAGAATCAGACTTCTAAAAGTACAGAAATAATGATTAAGCTTTATGTCTCCTCATGATAGTTGTCACTCTTAAAAACTTTATAACTTTTCCACATTATTTTTTATATGTCTGACAAAATAGGAATCAGCTAAGATTTTCTTGTTTTCTACTCAAGAATGCTGAAGTCATTAAATTCATGAAGAGTTTTTTCTTTTTTTTCCCCCTATGGATCTTTACAAAGCAATGTAAGACTGAAGCCCCCAGTCCTGCAACACGTATACAAATGAACCACTGCTGTGGCAGGGGGCCGTGGCACTTCACCAGCTGCGGCGGCATCAAGGTGTAAAACGAGAAATTAAACCTGTACAAAAGATTGTTACTGTTGTTTCTCTCTGCTCATCATTCCCGTTTGGGGAATACTTATACAGTGGGAGGAAGGTCATTTTCTTGATGCAGTAGCACCACACTGGTAATATAAGTTAGCTAAATTAAAGTAGGACCATAATCTCTAAAATGAACATTGGTTCCAAAAATTATTCTACATGGAACAAAAGCAGGTATTTTTAAGGACTGGTGTCACCTATTGATGTCCACAAGAGTCTTGTCGTTGATTTCAGTGGATCTGGGCCAAAGTTTGCAAAGCTACAGTTTTATTCAGTGTGCAAAACCGGTGCTTCTTGAGTAAAGAGCGTGGTAAGTAGGCAGAAATGGTTTAGGTTATAAAAAAGACCTGAGAACCTAATATTGAACATTATATAACAATTATTTTTGAGAGGTTGCCTGATAAAGTTTTGTATTGCTTAGTAGTGGCACAGTCACTTATCTGTTTGGGCTACACATCGAAGCCATTTGATGAGAATAACCCTTCTCAGGTCATGAATCACGTCTGTAACAGGCATGTAGACACACTGGCAAGTCAATGAGCTTCAGGTCAGAAGCGTAACACTGAAAAGCCATAAGCATGGAAGAGGCTAACAGTGAGTTTTTATACTGCCAGAGTTTTTTAAAAAGTCGTGACTATTAAAATGGCAGAACTATTGATCTTACTGTTTACTTGCCAGTACACTCAGGAGTTTAACTGAGTAATTAAGAGTCTATCCAATTATCCTAATTAGAAAAGACAAAAGGGCTCCGAGTATTGCACTGCCAGCAACAGTGAAAATGCTCTCACTAGTGGATGGGAAAAAAAAAAGCAAACCCATTTTATTTTAGCTGAACAAACAATCAGAATACCTTTCTAGACAGTAAGTATGTCACTCAGGAATACAGGGCAACCACTTTTCTTTTTCTTTTCTTTTTTTTTTCTAACAAAGTTAACAAATATAAAAAATCTAGTCATAAACAGCCTTCAAAGTACAATTAGAAACCAGCAGGACAATCTATACCAGTATAGGTAGATGGGGCAAGAAACTAGACACTTGTATTACTGCCATGATATAGACTACAAATGGCCGCTGTGACGAGGAACGGTGTGCACAGTACACGTCGTTAGCCGATTCCATCCAGTCGCAGTCCAAACTGAACGCTACTCTCTTCAGGATCCAAGACCTGTCTACTTGACACTCCTTGCACAAGATACATCATCATCCTTTCTGAAAAGAGGCAGTTTCTATGGCAATACTAGTTAAGTGCATATCATGCTGCACTAATATAGTGCAAAAATTTGCCTTGCATGTAGCAAAAAAGATGCAGGCAACAGTTTGAGTTAGAGAAAGTAGAAATGTATTGTAACATTTACAATGGGTATTCTTCTTCCAGACAGCAACCGCTAGAAAATACTGAATCTGAGAATGCCTCCTTTCTGGATGTACATATGAGGCCTTTATACGTTGGAGTGGTAACAGGACAGAATTTTGCAAGTGAGTCATTGCCCTCTGAAATGCAGGTTAACACAAGTTATCATCAACTGGCAAACTGTTGAACTTGCTCAGTGGGTTAATCCCAGTTAAAAGTTAATATTGTACTAAGCACTAAAATGCTCTTTAACAAGTATATAATCTGATAGAGTAATACATATGGTTCAACTGCATATATATGTTATGCTTGAATATAAAGAGTCATAGACAGCTTGGTACAAACTCTTCATGCGTACTGATTATACTTGGTTAATGTTGCAGGGGCTTCCAACTGTTAATGTTATGTCAGCTACAGTATTCTGGAGACAGAAGTGGTGCTTATAGTTTGTAAGGTTGAGGAAAGACCACAAATCTCCAACTGCAGTGTCTATTAATGTGATTCTGCCAGATTTCTCAGTGCTGATGGTCTAAAGTAAAGCAGTAATACCTTGAATATCCACAGGCATTATGAAATCCATCCTTTATCTATGGTGCAGTTACAAAAAAGAAAAAGTCAAAACACTTAATCCACTCCATAGAAAATCCCTGTGGCTTTGGATACCTTCTGATTTCAATCCATTAATTTAGACTCCATTTGTCACCATGAGAAGTTATATTTTACATATCTGCATCTCCATCATAAGCCAAGGTTAAAGGTTTCAGTCGGTTGTTCTGCCTTCTCTGGGGCTTCTTTGGCTTTTTGCTGAAACAATAAGATAATTTGTAAATGGAACAAGAAACTAATAGCATAGCAAAGATGGATTTTAGTCTTAAATGGAAGATGAGAGTGTTGTTTTAAGATAATGCATTTGGTTGTTCATTTGTAAAAGCTAAAAGACTAAAACCTTCACTTGGATCAGTAATTATCTCTCTATCAACCCAAAGCAACATCTAATTCAAAATTCAGTTGTCCAGAAACAGGTTGTTATGGTGCTTGATGAAATCCTTGGCAGGTATTCCTACAAGATCAGTCAGTTTTCGGAAGAACCCAGAGCCTGCAGTGCAATATCTTGTCATGTATCAAAGCTGCAATCAGGTTCTTTAAAATGATGAGACTTAATCTTAATCTCTCTTGACACATCAGAGGTTTCCACAGGAAAGTTCTATCTTTTGGTTAGTTTTATCTATATTTTATCAATATATTTTATCAATACTTGCTGGATTGACTACAGTTAATTCTAGTTGTTATAACGAAACCAGTCATAAAGAGCAGGGATATGGTTGTTAGCCATAACCATTGCCTGTCTAGCCTTGAAGTAGATTTTAATGCAGCAGTATTTCCACTCCATTTGATATAGTTTTAAAAAGTTACCAAGCCAAAGGAAAATGCATGTTTATGCATGCTTTAGTATTTGTCTGCTTTTAGAGTGTAATATAAGCATTTTTTAAATCCGGCCTGTGCATCCTCAGTCTCATCCAAAATCTTATCTCAGCTATGTTACTTAGGCTGCCCAAATCTAATTCTTTTTTACCAAACCAGTTGTTACGGTGGCTTGCACTACCCACAGATTCCAGTCTGATGAATCTGCAGTGGAGTTGTATGCTAGTAGATTTTCTTTTCCTCAAAAAAGAGAAGATTTTGTTCCTTACTTAGACAGAAGTGAGATTTTGGGGAAGTTTTACTAGAAACCAAACAAATCCAGAAGCCCCCCAAATGCCAACTAATGCAGCACAGCCAGAGCCTGATGTGCATGAACACACCTCTCTCACCTTCCATCTGCATAGTCATTTGGATCAGAAACTCCAAACAGTACCTAAAAAATTTTAGGGAGAGCATTCTCAAAGGTGACATGTTCTTGCAAAAAAATCTTTGCTTTCACGTGTGTTAAGATTTTTCAACAAAATGTTATTTCATTTACGAAAAAAACATGTGAAAGTTTTCAGGCTTTTTTTTTTTGGTTGTGTCTCTATATCCTGCCAAATATCAAATCTGACTTGCCCGATTACTAAATTTCCTTTTTGCTATTTCTCTCTGCATTTTGTGATACAGACACAATGAAATTATCAGGGATACAGTACATTCTTAACAGAGAGAAACTGGGCAAAAATAAACTATACACTAAGCTACCCCATATTTGTAAGAAGTTCTTCTAACCTCAGGTGAGCATGTGTTTAGCCATCATCTAGACTACAACCAGTGTCTACTGACCTGAGCTTGGACAAAAGGACATGGAAGATTAAACACTGCAGTTCATAGAAGTGCCTGTGGTTTCTACAGCAGCATATGTAAACGCTTGCATTACAGTCTGTGTGGGACTGCTTGTTCGTAAATAATTAAAGAACTCACCAGGCTAGATAGATCATAGAAACAATAAAGATGAGTAAAACAAATGCACCAGCAGCTACACCATAAACCCAGGTCTTCAGCCTCCCATCTAAAAGGAATGAATGTTAGTCAGTAGTGTTTGAGTTAGTCTCATTGAATTATTAGTTCTAATATAGTATAGGTATACTTTTGTAATCCAAAATAAATGTCTTCACTAGCAATTAAAGCTTAGTAAGAGTAAATACTATTAAACAACTGAGCAATAGCTTCTCTGTGCACTTGTGCTCTGTTTTTCAGCTGAAGTCTGCATAATCTGCGTGGAGCCGAAATGTGGGGCAGAGGCAGCAAGTGAGAACCCCAGAAACCCAGCCCCAGGCCCACTGGTAGCGGACAATCCTTCAGCACGATCTGAGGGCAGCTTATCAGCCCAGGACTCGTTTACGCTGTTAGCATCGCTTTCCATTCTAGCTCTGGTACATCAATCTGCCTGTTATTTTCATTTTTGTTGCTATTTCATTTTATGTTTTTAAATACCTTTAGCATGTTTTATCTCATTCATACCTTAACTGCACATACACAACTTCCACAACGACACATATTTACAAGGGCAGGGAGTGATAGGACAAGGGGGGAATGGCTTTAAACTAAAAGAAGGGGGGATTTAGATTAGATATTAGGAAGAAATTCTTCCCTGTGAGGGTGGTGAGGCACTGGAACAGGTTGCCCAGAGAAGCTGTGGAGGCCCATCCCTGGAAGTGTTCAAGGCTGAGTTAGATGGGGCTTTGGGCAACCTGGGCTAGTGGAGGGTGTCCCTGGCCATGGCGGGGGGGGCTGGAACTAGATGATCTTTGAGGTCCCTTCCAACCCTAACCATTCTGTGATTCTGTACAGTAATAATTTTTCAATTTCTTGCTATACCAAATGCAAATGTCATTATAAGACAACTTCCCCTCACAGAATAAGCAAAAATACACCAAAACAAGATAACCTCTGCTCATGAATATAACAGCTGTTGGTAATAAGGACTGTATTTACATGCAGCCTCTGCTGTTTGTATTTTGGATGTGATGTTCCTGCAGGCTGAGGTATACATCGCACTTTCTCACTTGCCTTGATCCTAGATGCATGCACTTCTCCCAGGAAAAAATGGTGTGACACTGTCTGTGGGGTTTTGCTCTGAACCCCAAATGAGTAAGTCACAACCCAAGGTCAGTGCATGCTGTTTGACCCAGGACTTTTATCTGACTCATTTTGCAAATCTCTAAATGGCTTTTTGAAAACATTCTTTTAGAGGAGGTAAGCTAGCCTTGTTACACCTCCTTGACAATGAAAATTCTATAAAATACCTGAATTATTTCATTTACAAGGGGAAACTTTTATTTCATGAAGTCATGAATATTTTTAATGTAAACAAACACAGCTAAAATTTTTCTGACCAAATATATTGCTGATACCTCTGTAGAACGAAAAGGCATTATCAACGCAATTGATGTTTCTACAACATAATAATAAGAATTAGTCATTGGACCTTGCTCAGATTCACAGTAGCCTTCTCTATTCCTGTGTGGTTAAGTTCAGGGTTTCTATTCTTTAGCAATGTAAAGACTTGCAGTCATGTGGACAATTTGTTCAAGACTAATTAATATAAAAACATTTTGGTTTCATTACATTAATCAACCTAATGAAACATTATAGCTGATAATAACTGATATAACTGAAATAACTCATCCATTAAAGATGGATTGAATAGTAGATTTGACCTGACATATCCAATGATATGATAAGGTAATACAAATGAGAGGTATTCAGATTTCAGTACTGCTAAACAGGGTAGTTTCTTCTCTCCTTGGCTTATTTCCATTGGTAAAGGTAAGGGGGTTTGGGTTGGTTTGGGTTTGCTTGCTTTAAAACAGTACTATCTCCTTGAAAAAAAAAAAAAAGACTGGCATTACCTTGTGTATGGATCTATTTTTGTCAAAGCAGGGAGCTCTGCTAATGAGGTTATTCATCTTATGTAACTACAGGCATCTAACTCAGGCTTTCTGAACTCCCCTGGACAGACTATTTCTGCATATAGAAGGGAATTGGCATTTCAAACTCATCTGTTTTGGGTACTACACCAGCATAGACACCTGAATAGGATAGTTTAAATATCTTCCTTTCTGGAACTGCAATATAATTTGTTGAAGACAGGGAAAGAACTGTTTTAAATCTAGACTTAGAAACTGTGAGGAAAGGAATAAACATCCTAGAGTAAATCAAAACCTTTCCAATAGTTACCCAATCCTAGAATTAAAACAATCAAGCATAAATTCATAGAATCATGGAATCATAGAATGGTTTGGGTTGGAAAGGACCACAAGGATCATCTAGTTCCAACCCCCCTGCCATGGTCAGGGACACTCTACACTAGACCAGGTTGCCCAAAGCCCCATCCAACCTGGCCTTGAACACTTCCAGCAATGGGGCCTCAACAACTTCTCTGGGCAACCTGTTCCAGTGCCTCACCACCCTCACAGGAAAGAATTTCTTCCTAATGTCCAATCTAAATCCCTCCTCTTTTAGTTTAAACCCATTGCCCCTTGTCCTGTCACTACACTCCCTGATAAACAGCCCCTCGCCAGCTTTCCTGTAGGTCCTCTTTAGGTATTGGAAGGTTGCGATCAGGTCTCTCTGGAGCCTTCTCTTCTCTAGGCTGAACAACCCCAGCTCCCTCAGTCTGTCCTCATAGCAGAGGTGCTCCATCCCCCTGATCAGCTTTGTGGCCCTCCTCTGGAACTGCTCCAGCAGCTCCATGTACTGAGGATTCCAGAGCTGGATGCAGCACTTCAGGTGGGGTCTCACAAGAGCGGAGTAGAGGGGGGGAATCACCTCCCTCGACTTGCTGGCCACACTATTTCTGATGCAGTTCAAATTCCATTTGAACTGCAAAATGTTTGCTTTCGTCCACATTTGCTCACATTTTCCCTGAATAAAGTTTTCTATCCAATACAGTTGCTTTTATCTGAGCTGAGCTATCTTTTCTTCCTAATTTGAATTACTGAGAAACTGGTAAGTTTTCATGAAATCTCTCAACTGTCCTTTGCTCCAAAAGACATATCTGAGCTCACATGAGTGTCCACATTCCTAAATAGTTGAAGACGACTGTCTGACATTTGCTTACTGTCGGCACTCTGGCTGCTACAACCCACCCTCTGGCATTTTCAGGTAGAGTTAACCAGAATGAGTAAAAGATAACATATTTAGTAAGATGCTAGTTTTTAAAAGAGGACCCGAAAAACTTAATTTTCTTTTTTTATTGTGGTTTAAAGTATTAACTACTTGGAGTAAAGACCATTTTATTGCAGATATAAAATATTGTATCACAGTACAAATAACAGTAAATACTGGTAAGACTAATGGGATCTAACATAAATATTTCTAACTCAAACATGATTTAATCTGATTATTAGAAGTACTACTGAAGTTCTCAATTTGCAGCATTTTACGGATTATGCATGTAAAGATACTGTTTTCGGTTTTCAGATTAAAAACATTCATAAAAGTTTTAGGAAGAAATGAACACTCTAATACACCGGTGTGTTAGAATATTTAGCTCTATGTGATTTAAAAGACACTAAAGATAATCAACTGATCTCTTAATATAATCAACATTTTGGATAAGCAGCATATCTCTTTATGTGAAAGTAATTTGTTACTTAAAGTTTTATTTATTTCAATGTTTAATAATACCAGGAAATATTTACTCAAATCTGATTACTTCATGGACTTTATACAATATTTTTGATGGGATAACTGTCTTATATTTCTAGCCACTCTTGCACATAAGTCCTTGCTCAGCTCTAAAGAACATAGTCCATCATAAAAGCAAATATTGCCTATAGAGGCTTAGAACATATCTATGTTAAAGATCAATAATGTGGTTAGCTCTTGTCTTACATGAATTAGTTTAAATATGAATGTGGCAGAAAAGCATTAGCATGTCTATACTGATTGTTTGCCTACAGTTCACACTACAGCTGCAAATTTTAAGCATCCCTTGTCCTCTGCAGTATTCTACGCTACCTTTTCACTCCTCTGTCAGCAGCATTATTGCTTAAGACAGAATAATCTAATATCCCGGCTTGCAAATTTGCAGCCACCTCCCTTCTAAAGTCACATTTCAAACAGATTCTGTGAATTTTAACAGGTAGAAGGGATTAAAAGGAAATCTTTTGGAATACAAGATTTCATTAAATATACTGATGGAGTAGATGAGAAGGCTAGGGGTTTGCTTATGTCTGTTCCATTGTTTTCAGTCAGGACAGATGCCTGTCTTCTTAAATGAACACTTATGGGTTTTTCTTTTCTTCCTTGGCATCACAAAAATGTAAATGCCAGACTCTGCAGCAGTACTTAGCATTAAGAACTGCTCATTGTATGACTTCACCTGGCCCAAAAGGCTGTAGAAACCAAGTCCTTCCTCGTCCTGACTGGTTACTGGAGGGCTGGGTAGGGTTCACAGCTCGACTGGTTTTCACATCTCCCTTTTTGTCCTCCATAGTGGGGATCACCACCACTGGGATGAGAGTGCACTGTTCGAGTGTGCCATCGGAGGACATAACTTCAGTGTATCCGTCTTCACAACTGCACGTTCTAGTCTGTAGGGAACAAGTGTTTTACACTGTGTAGCAGAAAAACACAGGTTTCTGTGAGCCAGAAAGCATAAAAACATGGATGACTGGAAGAGAAGACTGTTTTGATGAGTTCTAGCCTGGAGAGTACCTCTTCATATATTTTTATGCAGGTTCGTACTAAATCAACAGAGATTATTCAGCTTTTAATTGAAAAGTAGAAAATGGTCTGAAGTTGATTTTAACAAATTAATGATTAGCAGAATCTCTGAAAATACTTTGTAATGCAGAGAGATGTGTGGGAAGCCCTCGCGGGGGTGTTTTATGCTCCAATGCAGTAACACATACCTCACTGCAGTAAGCGTGGGGTTGACTGCACGGTGGGTTACATGACCTGTCAGCATCTGGTTGGCGTATCACTAAACAGCCCCCTGTAGGACAGAAAATCATATTTTGACATGGTAATACCTCACCACTGATGAAATTACTGATGTCACTATTTGCTACAGTATGTCATAGATCACAATTTTATTGCTAATTTGAATTTAAGAGTCCTCCTTTTATTCCAAGGTGAAGGATAATTGCTATCAAGTATTTTCTATAAAGGTAAAGTCTGGACACAGCACACGTATTTGCATTCATGTGCATTTTAGAGAACAAATATTTGGCAAATGAACCTTTTGTTTTTCCCTTTGTTGCTTTGGTGGATTGCTCAAAAGACAGTTTAAATGTTTTGTTGTGCTTGAGGGAACAGATTTTGCTTCTCTAGGGCCTTCCTTACTACTCAAATGTTAAAACTGTGGCCACAAAGAAAATCAAAGCAGATTTTTGATTTACATCTTTGTCTGTCAAACTGAAAATTAACTACTCATCCAGTTTATGAAAGGATACCTGTTTTCTGTTACTCCTCAGCAGTCACTTTTACACATTCTATAGCTTTGCCTCTTATGAAGCCACACTTCATGCTAGTCTAATACAGATTTTTCATAACAGAAGTAGTATTATCAGGAAAGCATGTCCTGAATGCTATAACACTGATGATATGGTTGATTTCAGTCTTTTTCCTTTCTATACAGCCCTAGTTATCACTGCTACAGCATTACGTACAGTGCAGTTATTGTTATGGACCAAAACACAAAATCAGGCTTTCACTATCATTTCAGCCAGAATGACTTTGAAATTCATGTAGAATCAGTTTGAATGTACCTGGGTTTCCTTTTGTCTTACAGAAGACAAAGGGATATGCATTGTATAGTTTCAAATTTATATGACTATAGAACGACTTATCTTGCATGTTCCAAGTTAATAACATTCGTATACTGGTGTGATATGATGATGAAATCCTGATAGGTGAGGTTGGTCACGACCATAGCAGATGCAGTTAAGATGTAGTTACGTAGATCAAAGTGTTAACGGGATGGCTGATGAAGAACAAAGAAAACCCTGCTGGTTGCCATAAGTCTTCCCCACCCCCAGAAAGGAAAATTGTAAATCCTAGCATACAAAGCACATGCCTGTGGGAATCTATGTAATAAAATATCAGTCATCCAAGGAAGCTGCAGAACGAAAGAGTTGCCTCATCGCCCATGGGAAACAACACCTTCAAGTAAAAAAGAACTACTCAGCACAATAATATATGCAAGTAAGTAAAAAAATAAAGGCCTTAAAAAAACATAATAAAATGTTGATAATGTCTGAATTAAAATACACTACATTGGACCCAAATGTTCAGCAATAAGGCAGCAAAGAAACACAGTGATCAGATATGCATTGATTCTAGATCAAAATAGATAATCTCCACGTAAATCAATCGTGTATGTGCACCTATCAGTTTAAGCTCTGAAATACTGTAGTTTATACAGACAACTTTCAAAAAAATGTTCAGCTGTAAATTACAATCTCATTCACAACTGTATCCTTCATGGAGAGAAGTTCTCACAGAACATTATACTTAAATGTTTTGTTTGAAAATTATCAGGAATATATAAAAAATGCAGTTTTGCATTGCATGGAAACTGGTGATTACATTGTCCTGAATTTTTCACTACTCTTCATTTCAGATCAGAAAATTACCTCAGCTTTAAAACCACGTCCAAATAAACTTTGAAAAACGAGATACAATACAGGTCCTGCCTAGGAGGTCCCATCATGAAAAATCTGCCAACAACACATATTCATACCTTTGTCTTTCCTGGAATTTATCACATGGCTGTATTCAGTCACACCAGAACAAATGATTATCTTAGGTGCCTGACTGTGATTTATGAATATATTCTGATTTTAACATCTCAGAGCTACAATCACAAAGACGCTATTTATTTTGAAATCCTGTAGGACCTTTAATAGATAATATCATATATTAATCTCAATAAGAATTCTTACTTAGACTTTGACTTACCATACAATCATCTTAGCTAGGCAAGATGTAATCAAGGTGCATAAATAATACCCTGTTGCATTCATTGTGAAGATGATGTATTTTAATATTCTTACAGCAGAATGTGACACTTGCAAAAGAGACTTTGGGCTATTATGCATTATTTCACAACCTTGCAAAAATAACACAGATACTTTATTTCTACTGTTACAACAGACAATAGTGGTCGATTCCATCAGCAAGAAGTATTCTGTTGGCAGTCCATGACTTAGAGCTCCTCTCCTGTGACTGACCTGATAGTGGCTGGCACTGAGGATGTGCTTAGAATCCCTTGGATTCTCTTACTATCACCTGGGCTGATATAAAAATTATTTAAACAATAAATGCATAACTCTTAACTTAAAGGAATCCCTAATTCTGATAAATAAATTCATATAAATAGATATATACGAAGATTTTCTTGAATTTGGAGACGTCGGTACTTCTTAAATCATGGTATTCGTGCTTTGGTTTGCACAAAAATTAACTACATCCCACAGCTGTCCACTGAAATATTCAGCTATAGGTTTATGTCATTGAAGTAAAGAAATAAACTTTTACTGGCACGTTTATTAAAACTTGATCTTTTGTAAGTTTTAAGAAGATATGATATATGCATATCTCTCTGTCTCTATATAGACACTGAAATGAATTTAATACATAAAAGATCTATTTGTTGTAGGGCTTGAAATCTGAAACCTTAAATGTAGAAGTATAAGGATGTTTATGGTAAAAAAAAAACCAAGCACCACGACCCAACAAAACAAAACAAACCCAGCAATGTAAAATATTCCCGGTCCAGCACAGAAGGTAATATTTATATTTATATTTACTTTTATAAACACATGCTGCATAATTCTGAAAAAGAAATGACATCTTTTGTACACAAAACCATGACGATTCATGACAAGAGCACGTTGATTCATACATCAGGAACAAGTGTTTTTAGCAGACTCTTAAAAAAAATTAAAAAATAAATCAATTTTTTGGGAAAAGATGTTATCCACCTGTTTTCCGGGCTTTGGTGTATACATAAAAAGTAGTTACCTGTGACGTTTAAACCATCTGACCTTTGGCACCACACGGTTCGAGAAGATCCCTTCCACGGGCTAGCCATCCACTTGTATTCATAGCACTGGCCATCTGCACAGAGGACATTCATTTTACAAGAAATCTGATGACAAGATTTTAGGCTACTACTACTCCTCAGTAGACCATACTCATTATGTTTAACAGCTTTTATGGCTAAGTAGGGCCCTTCCTCTTTCAGCTGGCAACTCAGAAAAGTGCTCTGCACACATGGAGGCCCCAAGGTCTCCTGCACTTACTGGATACATACAGAATAGACCAGATGCGTCCCAGACACAAACTACAATGGTCGTACACACTGCATGTGGACTGAGCCTAATGTAGTTGGTGGGCAAAACAGATGTTTCCAATAACCTCATAATGGTTGTGGACCATCTGCTGCACAAAACTCATTTAGGAGTCAGGTTGCTTTCCTGGTAACGTCGAGCTTCAGTCAGTGCTCAAGTGCTTGGTGAAGTGGCATGGGCTGCATCTGGCTTAATGTCTCAGCTCTGCTGTACACCTCTCATGTGGCCTGGGATAAACCATGAAGTCCTTCTGCACCTTAGCTCCCTTATAAACAAAAACTTCCTTTTTGCCCGATCTGTCTGGCATCTGAATGGACAAGAAATGTCTGTACAGGAAATTACTTTTCTTAGATACTTTTCCAGTACCAGTGGTAAGCATGACAGACTTTTTAATGTCATTGAAATGTGATTAACAACAATTCAGAGGGTAGAGAGAAATCTAAATTTGGTTACATATCAAAACTTAAAGATTTCTGTTCATTAATGTCACCGAGCAGATAAAGCAGCTATTTTTCCCCATATCATAAAAAGAAATTTCATTATTAGAAAAGGATCATCAGTTCTCCAAAGACTGTGTTTAAAGTGGTAACATATGATGGCATTTGAAAGCTTTTCTGATTACAGTTGATACATAGAATACAAAAATTTAAGCGCTTTCCTACATCTATCAAATCAGTATTTGCCTAAATTTGATACCACAAACAGAAAGAAAACAAAGCTGTTGTTGTTCTGTATTTTTTTCTTACAGGAAAGTGGCCTTATGTGCATTTTGGTGCTTACCATTGCATGGTCTTGTTTCCAAAGCCTGTTCTGGACAGAGATGTTGATTCTCTAACTCCTGAATGATCACTGCCCTAGATCGGACTTGTATCCCTCCAAAGCCGAGATCCTCACCATTAACGCAGGTCAGCTGACAAAGGCTCCATTCTGACCACTCTCTCAAGTAACAGTCCCCTGTCAAACAGCAATTTTACAAGATGAACTATCATCATATGTGAAAAGTTTTTCACACTGAATATCTTAGAAAAAAAATGTCCAAGATCTAGTTTCTTTATTTTCCCTCCTTATAGATCCATTCATTCCTCTTTTTAAATGTGACTTTTACCTAAGAGAAGATAGTATTTTTACACTCTGAATATCTGTGCAGTAGAAAATAGTAATAAAAAGATTATAGAAAAACCTATTGGTTCTAAAGCAGAGTAGTTTCCTGTAGCATTCCCATAAGATCACTCTCATTTTGAATTTCTGAGTAACACTTCACAAAATATTTGGATTTTTGTAAATTTCAGCGTATTGTGCACTCTCTGCCTTACGCTAAATTTATTTACCTTTTTTACAATTCTTCTTTGATCTGAGAAAGAAAAAGCATTGTCTAGTTATAAAAAGATAATTGCTGCTTATCCTCATGCAGAATTTCTCTAAATAGACAGTAGAAGTGACTGCTGGAACACTCTTTGCAAGAAAGGGAAATGGGAAGGTGAAATGTCTGCTCTGGCTATTTCATGTCAGGTTAATAGAAATTTGTAGAATGTTATTTTATAGTGTAAAACTGAAAAATAAATTTATACTAATGACACTAATTATAGCATGATTGGCTAAAGAACATTTGAGGAAGATCTGAAGCACAACACAAAGAAATCATTTTGTTAAAACTGCAGTAGAAAATGGGACTAGACTGTGCGCAGACTCACAAATAAACCTCTTAGTTCTCATTATTTCAGTGAAAGAGCTATTAAAAATTCATGCTACCTTGCATTATACTGATGACAGATATAATCAGTATTGTGTTGACCAGATGCTTGATTAATGAAGGAATTTTATTTGCCAACGTGAGGAAAGCATGTGAAGAAATGAATAATTGAAGAACTGATGTATACATAATAGGAAAACAAGTAGTGATTTTTGGAAACATTAGTTGGAGCGTATCATTAGCACATCCCCACAGGGCAGTTATTCTTGCTGGCTAAATGCAAGATTGCTGAAGAACAGGTTCCTGCTCAGCAAAATTTTAAAAGCAAGCAGTAACCAGCTATAATTTTTCAATATATTTGACTAACAAGAAAATATAACTACAAGCTTTTCATTCTTCAATTTTCATTTAATAAGTAAAAAAAACCTGAAAATCATGCAATTGGAATGCTGTGCACAAAGCAGTGACGGAAGCCTCTCTGTTTTTGATTATTTTCTGTTTATTGAGACAACTTTACCTTTAGACCAACCTGAAATGAACTGGGAAAAAAAAAGAAATCTGAGAAAGAGGAGTGTTGCAAGAGAACAAAACCACAGTATTGGTATGGAATGAATAGCTGCATTAGAACTGAAGGAGTTAATCACTGCTTCTAAAGTTACATCCCTAATGACTCCTGAACAACAGCAATATACTTCAAATTCTACAAATAAGTGTTTGAAATGAACTGGTGAAATTTACTGGAAATTAAACAATTGGTACAGGCTCATAATCCTTCTCAGTATGAGGGTCATGGACCCTCATCAATAACTTTGGATGCAGTTTGCAAGGGCAACAATAGTGCATGTCACGTTCAGCGAATTATAACAGCTAGAAACATTCATATATTCTCAGAGACCAAAATACTAGTTTCATTTTAATAGCCCCTCTAAATAAATAAATAAAAAAAAGACTCCCTAGCTTAACCTCCTTAGACACCCGTAAAAGGCATCATGTTCTTAGCCACTGTTAAAAGTATTAATTAGGTGTTAAGTGATCTAAACTTTTAAACCAAATATTCAGCTGTAAACTCCAACTCTTTCTTACGGAATTAAACACAGGTTTTATTTCAAAGGATTTTGTGAAAAAATATATTCTTATTAGGTACAATCTGTGACTGAAACATGTCTTTTATAAAATTTAAAACCTGGCATTTTTTCTAATTGATTTATTGTCGTAAAGTCACTACCGGAAAGTAACTCTGTTGGTCATTTGATGGATGAATCCAATCAGTAAAGCATGTGAAAAAGATTTAATTGCCTGTGGCTAATGCTAGGCACTGATAACTGTAATGATACCCAACCAATGTTGAAATGCAACATTTGAATAGCTTTGTTACCTGGACAAGGGACAGTGCAGGTTTCCTCAAGTATCATCTTCTTATTGCCATCTATAATAGGCTCTATTTCTCCACAAAATTCCTCATCTACTACTTTGCCGACATCTTCAATGGATCCATCAAAAACCACACAGGAAATGTTCCGCACTCGTGTTCCCTCTCCACATTGAGCATCCTGGGGAAGGAGGACACACATGGATGCTGGACAGAAGAAAGTGCCAAAAGACTAGATATGAACTACATGTCACTCTATCTCCTATTATATTTTGCTTAACTACTTATTCATTCCAGTAGAGGAAAAAAAAAAAAAGACAACACACCCTCCGGCCCCCCCTAACCAAATAAAAAAGCTTTACTTCTGAAACAAAGAAAGAAAACAAAAATTCTGCTGGCTGCTACCATTGTTTCTGAAAGTATGGAGGTAATTATGCCTTTGAATTGCAACTGCAGCAGTATCTCAAATGGAGATCTCTTCCAGGATGTCAGTCTATTTCCACACATAATCTTTAACAATAGGAGGTTTTCAATTATTAGTAAAAATGCTGCTTGGGTACCAATGTTTACATTTATACTTTGAATATCTCTAGGACATTTTATACCTGTTGACAAATAAGAACTCTAAGAACCAACCTAAGTTTTTGTATAAGAGAGGCGGAAGTAAATTGTTTACACGGTTATGAAGCAGGTATCTGAGTATATCACAAATTTGTCTAGATAGACAAGCTCCATAACGTCAAAGTCTCGTACAGCTTTTACCTCTACTTTGCACGCAGACCATTGACCATATTGCCATCGATAACAAGGTTTTACTGGACAGGGTTTGAATTGCTCCATCTGAGAGGGACAAGGCCTCCCATCACCCTGAAATGGCTGATTTATGGTCCTCCTCCTGATCATTTTTCCTGTAAATGAGAAGCAGAAATATAACTAACAACAAAGTAGTTAGACTGATTTATTCCTCAATATGGTTCTATTTTGGTGAAAAGTACTGTGTTTGAATAGTCATTTTTTCCCACATTTGACAAAATGGATTGTAAAGCAGATCTGTTGACTCTTGGGAAATGTAAATCCATATAACAGACAAGTCAGACACTTTATATTCTACCATTTGTACTGCAAGAAGTTCAGGAAGATGTCTGATTAGGATTTCAAATTGCTCCTGTTACAGCAAACAAAAGTAGTAATTTCCTAGTTCAGAAGCCTGGGGTAAAATACTTTTTCTGAACGTGACAATATGTTTGTGGCACTTTGGTGGAGATTCCAGCTCCTCATCTGGAGTTAGCTGCTGGAAGAAACCAACATGTTCTGTTCTTCCATGAGTTAATACAAGGCTTGTGTCCCATGACTGATTGATTCATGCAACCAGGAACCACTTAGCTTGTAGCTCTCCCTCGCTGTCTGTCTGGATAACATGACATGCAGATTTTGCAGGGGATGAAGGATTCTTCACTCGATCCAAAGAAAATTAAAATGCAATAGGCTTATCCAACATTAATCTTCCCTTTCACCATGAGCAGCATGCTACCGTCTTGGTAGTAGATACAGGTTCTGTTTCAAATACTGATATAAGCAAAAAGAGGAAGGCATTTTTGTTCTTTTGGCAACTTTTGCTTCTTTCATCTTGCAATTAACATTAGAGCATTATGCTTCATTCCAGAGAGGTCATGTCATATATAGACAAAATAATTTTTGTGCACCAGTAGTAGCTGCTCTAGACTTGGCACCTTGCAAATGTTTCCACAAAACTAACACAGCTGTGGTATTTTAATCTATATACACATAAATATAAATATATGAATGAAGTCTGAAATAAGATGTATATATATTTAAATGTGTATAGTGAGGCTTATAATAAACTGAAGCATTACATAGATTTATGTACAGAACATTTGGTGTTAGTGGGCCAAAACAATTCATCTTTAATTCCACATTTCAATCTGATGCATTTGGAATTGAACAACCTAATGATCATGACACAAATCTTTTGCTGACAGCAAGTTACACAAGCCACAATGCAGCAGCAGAACTATATCGGTCTCCCAGACAGCTGTGTTCACTGCAGCTAGCTAGAAAGATGTTCACCAAGTGGAGCATCATCATTCTTGGATTCACAGCTGCTCCAACTGAGATGTCACAGGAGAAAAAGATATTTTCTTGAAAAACATTGAAGAAAAACATATGCAAAGAACAGAAACAAACAGAACTTTTATATATAGAATTCTTCCTCAACTTTATGAGTATTTGTATGGGTGCAGAAGAGTGATTCAGCTTTGTGGTCCCTGGGTTTATTAGACAGTTATTACTTATTGAAAAACAGCAGTTACTTCCAACTTCCTGCCTCATAGGAAAATTACATCTTCAAGCCTTACATGTGAGGTTGCCATCACCTGTTAAAAACACTGAAAATTTGAAAGCTATTCTACGTTAGTATTTAAAATAAATTTTCTCACTGCTACAAATAAATTCTATACTTGGAAAGCACAAGGTTTCAGACAATGACCCACCTTCACATTTTGAAAAAGGATAGCAACAATAATTCTCATTCTGAAAAACATCAGGTCAATTTTTCAGGTCTTGTATAGAAACAGAAGCTTGCAAAGGAAAATCCTGTGATATTTAAGATATTTGAATGTAGAAGTCATGTTTTGAGAGGTGATGTCGAGAACTGAACATTATTATGTTATTAGATACTGCAGTACCAAATGATGAACTGTTACCATTATAAAATTCATAGGTCATTCTGTTGGCACCCTGAGGTGGCCAGAGCTTCCAGATGCTTTTGCCTAGACCTTTCCCCTGTAGTGCACTCCCCAAGGAGTACAAAAAAAATGCAGTATCCTTTTACTCTGAGCCCAGCGGTTTAAATTGGATACCGCTAACCATCTAATATCTGTAGTGACATATTCCAGACATGACTACAGAATGAAGAGGCTTCATAGACGGGCTTCTACCTTTCTCTTTCAGTAGTCTGTACACCTTAGTTACCTGGCACAATGCTGCTTTCAGGTCCTTATTGTGAGACAAATTAATACAAATAAATAACAAGAGATCCTACATAACTAGAATGTGCCTTTGATATCCACTTTTTGATGTAGATTTGATTTAAAAAAATTTAGATAGGGGTTAGCAACATTTTGGAAAAAATAAATTAATGTGATAACAGTGAAAGGAATTTGTCCCCTTGCCCTTGTTCTGTGTTTACAAATATTCTGCAGTGAGTAAATTTGTTGGGTTTAATCACTGTGTCCTTTTACAAGTTTAGTTGTTCTAAATTCACCACTAATGAAACTTAGGAGGAAACACCTCCCTCCTCTTCCTCCCCCTACCTGCTGAAAAATTAAATATTCACATCAGTGTTTAATTTTGCCTCAATATATCATTCACCACATCACACTTTGTTCCCAGAGTCAGAAACTATGCTGGGCCAAATGCTCATTATCTTCAGTGAGTACAGTCTCACTGAAGCATATTATTTCCAGGAATAGGGCTGATTTAATTACCCATCACTCTCCCTAGCTAGCTACATTTCGTAGTTCTGAGAAAGGACATATGATTGCTTTTATTAAAGAAAAAAAAATGCGCTCAGTCTTTAAAATACACCAAACATATATACTGACCTGTAAGGCCACATGTTTGAGAGCACTCGGACCAAGGGGACCAGTCAGAGAGCTGACAGTTCACAGGACATTCCACCACACAGGACGTATTCATTTGCCATGTCTTCTCCAAACCAAGCTAAAAGAAAATATTCAATGGTCAGTGCATAACACCCAGTCTACGTCACTGGTGCAGGGTAGGCACAGTGAATCTGAGACAACTGAAGCCTTAAGCAACCATAAAGTCATTACTACATAAAAAGTAAAGCAACTAGGACATTTAAAAATCTCACTTCAAGACAGTCCTAATGCATATGCTGATTTTTAAATACATGCTTAAATCCCATTTTCATTAATTATTTTCTAAATTAGGGCCTATAAATGGAGAGTTTCAGCTCCACCCCATTACTTTATACAATACATAAAGGATAAAGTAATTTATGAGGTATCATTAGAGTATTTTGAAATAAGAATATACAAATACTGAATTATCAACAGCTGTTAACAGCTGAATTCAAGTGATGCCAGGAACCAAGTTCAAAACTAACAAAAGAAGGAACATCAACCTGCATTGGAGAATCAGTTTATTTGTCAGATGATGTTGCAGGTGCTAGAAGTTTACAGGAGCTCAAGAGAGACTGACCAAGTTAATGGAAGAGAAATCTGAAGGTTTAAACACACAGAAACCACATCAGGCATATCCAATCCAAGAGCTGAAAACAGGTGGAGGCTCATGTATATCTGTCCTGCTTATTCTTTCTTCCATGTGCATCTGCTTATGCCTCTCTCGTGTTTTTCCTAATGTGATGTGTAAGTTTATTATATATATTATGGTATCCATTCTATTGTATGCAAAAAATGTTAACATGACATTGACAACTATTTGTTCTAAACAACAAAAAAAAAGCTGTGCATGTTTTTCTGAAAAGCTTTGCAAAAAGCAGAATCCTCTAACATCCCCCTAAAGTAAAAGCTGCAAATGCTGGAGGAGTATGAGAGAAGGGGGCACAGAAAATAGCCAGACTCACATGTTCTCCCAAAAATACATTCTGTACTGAGCTCTTCTCCAGGGAGTAGTCAGCCTAACACTAACAAATGATGGAACCCCCACAGGGAAGGAAAAGTTTTATGGCCATACTTGGAGATGGCACGGTGGCTACATGGTCCTTCGGTCTGATCTTGTAAAGCCATTTCTATGCTCTTAGAAACTCCTGTTGTGGGTTTGCATGGCAAGGTCTTGGTAGTGTGGGGGTCACAGGGGTGGCAGCTTCTGCAAAAAGCTGCTAGAAGTTTCCCCTGTGTCCGACAGAGCCAATGCCAGCTGGCTTCAAGACAGACCTGCCGCTGGCCAAGGCTACGCCAATCACTGACAGTGGTAGCACCTCTGGGATAACACATTTAAGAACAAAAAACCCAAGTGCATGAGCTTTTGCAGCCAGGGAGAGGAGTGAGAAGATGTGAGAAACTCTGCAGACACCCAGGTCAGTGAAGGAGGGAGCGGAGCCGCTCCAGGTGCTGGAGCAGAGATTCCCCTGCGGCCCATGGTGAAGACCATGGTGAGGCAGGCTGTCCACCTGCAGCCCATGGANAGCAGGTTTGCTGGCAGGACTTGTGACCCTGTGGGGAACCCACACTGGAGCAGTCTGCTTCTGAAGGTCTGCACCCCATGGGAGGGACCCACACTGGTGCAGTTCGTGAAGGACTGTAGCCTGTGGGAAGGACCCATGTTGGAGAAGTTCATGGAGGACTGTCTCCCATGGGACGGACCCCACGCTGCTGCAGGGGGAACAGGGAAAGATCAGGAGATAAAGTTAAGAAGGCAGAGGGCGCGGGGAGGAGATGTTTTAAGATTTCGTTTCATTTATCACTGCTCTGCTCTGTTTTTGCTTGGTAAAAAATGAGATTAATTCTTCTCAAAGTCTGGTCTGTTTTGCCCAGGACAGTAATTAGCGAACAACCTTTCCCTATTCTTCTCTCGACCCACAAGCTGTTCATTACACCTTTTCTTTCCTGTCTAGTTAAGGAGGGGGAGTGATAGAGCAGCTTTGGTGGACACCTGGACTTCAGCCAGGGTTAAGCCACCACAACTCCCATGCTCCAGATTTTCCTCATCCAAGGAAGAAGAGAGATTCTCACTAACACACATGAGAATATATAATGCAAGACGGAATACAACTGATGGCATAAATATGAGCATGACAAGAATAATCCCTGCATCCCGAACAGCTTCAGAATGAGTTAAAAGGATAGGTCAATTATAGTGTGTATGATATAAAACATAAAAGAAAACTCAATCCTGCCAATATGAACAGATCTGCAGCTCCCCAGCATATAAGACTGTCCTCTTCATTGGCTCTCACCTTGGTCATTATTGAGGCCTTTCAGAATCCCAGGATGTTGTGGATATCTTTAAGTAGCTAAAACTCCTATACAGGTTTTTTTAAAAAAGCAAACTAGACATTTCAAAACCTATTAATTTTAATGACTGGAAAGGTTAATGACATAGACCCAGCAGTTAAGACTTTAAAAAGGAAATAAAAGCACTATTTCCTACTAAATGCAAGCATAGAGCAATAATTAGGCACAACATTAACATGTCCTCCATAAATAAACTACCACAAGTACTGGAAATGTCTCACCCTGATAGACTCATCGAGTCTTAAATTTGCATTTGTAGTACCATTTATTAAGACAAATGAGGTTTTAGACCTCTGTTCTGTTTCATACATCAAAGAATGTGTTCTTGGCTTTTCTCTGTGGTGCAGTATAACCTTGATTATCCAGCTATCGCACACAGGCAACACCGGAAACCTTTGGATAATTTGAAATTTAGATAATTAGAAAACTAGACAACTGTCTTTGAAGTCTATATTTGGGTGAAATCTTCTGAGCAAAGGCTTTTAAGCCTGCTGAATTGATTCCTGCCAATTATAGAAACACGACTGCTCTCTTTCAAGACTGGCCTTCTCAGCTGGACTGTGGCAGCTACAGAAGGAAAAGCCCAAGAGAGATATAAAAGGTGAAGAGGAGAAAGCTGAAGGCCAGATTACCCACAGTGATCTGCCATTTGCATGTCTTAAATACTGAAGTGGTGCTGAAATAGATTTGGGGAACAATTGCCTGGCTGCAATCCTTCAGCTGATGAACCACAATTAACCTTGAAGAGCTTAGACAACATTTGGAAAAGTGTTCAGTAGCTCCCTTACCTGAAAGAGCCTCTGTTCTGGATGAGTTATGGTTTCTGATTTGAGAATGGTAAGTACTGGAGTTACCTTGAAAGCTACCGCTGAGCACCCTGTACTCCTGGTCACACACACGAGGGGCAGCAGGCTGCCAGGCCAGCACGCACTGTAAACCCCGTGATCCACAAAAAGTGTCTGTATTTGTTTATAGGAATGTTTGGCACCGCAGATTAACCTCTGCTGGAGGTTAATCATGTAATCTGACAAGCAGACTATTTGCCGATAAACCCAAAAAGTTTGCTTTCCAATGCAGACAAAACTGCTGGTTTCTAGGCTTTTCTGATCTTTAATTGAAGGTAATAAAAACAAGTCCATAAATACGAATATGACCAGGACCAGCTTGCTTAAGGTGATTTGATTTTCAAATACTCAAGGAAAAGACAAGCCAAGTTCTTGTGATGTGCTAATTTTGTAGAGTTAGAGACCAAGTAATCCAGTATTACTGTGCCTTGAGAGTTTGAAGGGAACTATGTTAACATAACGAGGACTTGGAAATAAGCTCTAGAAATTGATTTATCTTGGCAGTAATCAGGATGACTGGCTAGCTTCTTTAGCTGATTGACTGAAACAAACACAAGATCATATGGACACATTAGGAAACCAGAACACAGGAGATTGCGATAGTCAAAAGACAGCATGAAGGGGTTTCTTTATATACGGCTTTTATTAGTTTCCTGAACCACATATTATATATATAGGAACTCAGATATTGCAATAAAATGTCTCCCTTTCTTAGGGATCAGGATAAGTTTAACCATTCTGATCTCTGTTCTTTGCATATAATAATGAGGATCATAATTCTGTAAATGTATGCACACATGAATTAAACAAAACTTTTGCTTTATTCATACATCCAATACAAAGATTTATGATAGCCCAGGGGAAATTCCATTAGCTAAGTCACTACAAACTTATTTAATCTTTCTCTTATCATTAAATTTTCTAATCACATGCACCTTATTTNTTTGCTTTATTCATACATCCATACAAAGATTTATGATAGCCCAGGGGAAATTCCATTAGCTAAGTCACTACAAACTTATTTAATCTTTCCTTATCATTAAATTTTCTTAATCACATGCACCTTATTTGAATTTCACATAATCTTTCTACACTCTCCACATAATGCAAAAACACACAAAAACCCAAAAACCAAAACACCACCCCAAAGGATCATCTGTGTTTAGATTAGTAAGAAGTGCACAGTGTGTATTAACATTCTGGTAATTTCTTGAATACTCTCCTCTCATGACCTGGAAGGTCATGGAGTTGGTTTTCACATCTTTAGAGTGAAGGGTCTGCTAAGATCTGAACAGCTTGGCTTTCTGTTTAATCAGGTTAACAGGTTTTACTCCTCACAGTTATTGGATCAGCCTTTGACCTTGTTCTGCCACTGCTTATACATCCATAATTCAACAGTCCTAACAGTATGACTAGGCAGTGGATCAGCGCTTTCTACAGGAAGATGTCTCTATATGGTCTAGCAAATCCAAAGAGCAAATAACACTGTATCACAGCGCTTGCTGAAGCCAGGACCCCACTGCACTGATGTCTGTTGGCCGGTCATTTACAGCAAGTATCTTTTGAGATATTATCTTGTGGCCCTAATTATATTCAAATAAACTTTAATTTCTTAAATGCAGAAAAGCTCCAGAGGTTTTCCACAATAAGATTTCAATGTAAAATGTAATCATTTGTTCCAAATGTTGCTCAAAATATTTGGTTAACAATGGGAATAATTTCTTGGCTTTATGGTAAAATAAATATATTTCCCCTTAAAATCTAGTAAAGCATTTTTTTTTTCTATTTAAATGTTATGTGGATGGATATTTTATATCATGTCCTGGTACGAATTAATCAATATTGCAGTCTCTTAAAAATAACCTGAGAGCCAAAGTTTTTTTCTTTTAACACGTTAAAACATTAACAGAATGCATTAATGCATTCCCCTATTAACTTCAGAGAAACTTGCTGGTAGGTAGCCAGATCCTGATTTTTTTTCCCCAAGATATAGATGATCAAATTACCAGATTTGATTATAAACCCAAAAGCTACGTGTGAACGAAGAACTTGAGACAAAAGTAGGGCACCAGTCTCAGCTGAAGCCTCCTGCCTTTGCTAAGAACTTACAGATTCAGGAATCCAGGATGTTGGAGGGGGTTGGAAAAGCCTAAGTAGGTCAGATACACAGTTCAAAAACTACAGTCCAAGGCACAGGATGGTTTCCTGACTTCCTCCACTTCTAACAAGACTATTCTCTCTAAGCATGTCCTGAAGAGCAGCCAGGAAGAACCAACAGAAAAGGGTTTGATACCAAAGCTGCTGTGGAGGCCACTCCACCCTAGTCCCCCACTGCAAGTGATTTTGTTTCTGATGTCAAGGTGTTAGGGGAATGGCAGCTGAAACAAATTCAGTTACTTTCCATCAGAAAGGTACATAGGATTACCCTTAATGCAACACTTGTGTTGTCGTCCCATTTTCCTTCACATTACTATCTCCATGCAATTGAAAACATTACGACTAACACACAAAATGCCAGGAAAACAATGTTGTCCAATTTGAGGTTAGAATCAAAGAATCATAGAATCACTAAGGTTGGAAAGGACCTCCGAGATCGTCAAGTCCAATTGTCAACCTAAAACCATTATGCCTACTAGATCATGTCCTGGAGTGCCACGTCTACACGTTTTTTGAATGTCTCCAGGGACGGCGATACAACCACCTCTCTGGGCAGTCCGTTCCAATGCCTCACTACTCTTTCCGTGAAGAAGTTTTTCCTAATATCCAACCTAAACCTGCCTTGACGCAACTTGAGGCCATTCCCTCTTGTCCTGTCACGTGCTACTTGGGAGAAGAGACTGACACCCTCAGAGTTTGAACATCTGCAGAATGGCTTTTTCAAAGTTCAAGGGCTTCTGTTTGCTACTAAGTTCTCCATATATACTTCTATTTAATATTTCATTTTTTCACACTGACGGGTATCTTTTGCATTGCACAGCTGGATACAAGAAGTTAGCATTCAGCCCAGCTGCAGAATGGCACGTGATAAATATTTTCCAACACACTGAGTAAATGATTGATACTGGCAGCTGTCCAAGGCTCCATGCAGGAATTGTATCGAATTAGAATGATGATTAGTGTTCTGATTAAGATTTATTACCTTTATTCTACTTTATTAATTATTGTTCCTAAGTAATTTCCTTCAGGACATAATAATTAGCATATGTTCACGGAGGCACTTAAAAGTAACTGAAGGAAATTGTATAAAAAACAGTGTTTGATGGCACAGTTCATTTCAGAGGTACTTAACAATCCATGAATAGTGTTGCAAAACATCTGGCAAAGATGGGTTACATGCCATATAGCTGAGTTGGCTCAGCATTAATTAGCACCATCAGAAGGGAGCTTACTCACAGGTACCCACTCACCTCTTCACAGTACCTCAGGTCGACCGATTTGCCATCACTGCGAACACAATCGAGCATCCGTGTTTTGATACCATTACCACAGACAGCCTTCTCGCTGAGCTGACATGTGCTCCAGTCTGGAAACAAGGAACTCATTAGTGTAGCAAATGTTTTAGGTAAAAATCATAATGAACCAATCTCCCACCTAATTCTAATTCTAAAGGCCTAAAATAATCTTCACAAGCAACTTTTATCCACGCAAAGGCTCATGGAGCACAGCTGCTACACATTTTTGGAAACAACCACTGTTACTGCAAATAGTCATTGCCGTGATACCTTCCTGAAAAGTTCACATTCAGTTTCATCTGAATGGATTTTGAGCAAATCACAAAGTTCTCACAGAAATAAATTTCCTGGAGATACAGCGCGCACACTACATTATTATTATTGCAAAGTGTGCAATAATATTTTATGTGGATCAAACAGCCCAAATCAGTTTTCAGTACAAGCTCCACAGCTCCTTCCAGATAAGAATAGAAAGCTGAAAATTCTGTCTTGTAATGGAACGAAGCCATAGTCCCAAGCTCTCACTAGATCATAGCACCACAAATACCTGTCACATTGTAGTCATAGTGGTAGCAGTTTTTGTTCAAAGTGCAGACTTCTGTCTCGGTGGCAGCAGGACAAGACTTTCCATCATCTGGTTGTCTCAGAGATTCAGCTGACCTTTCACGGACACTACTTCCATTGCATGGCTTGAAAGGGAGATTAGAAACAGCTTTGGTATTTCAACATCCTGATGCCTGTTCATGCAACATTATAGCAACCTTTCAAGCAACCTCTTCACAGAACACAAACGTAAAATAAATGTAAAAAACAGGCTCATGCTGTTGCCTAAGAGAAACCATTTCCTTGTCATTTCAGAGATAATTTAGTCTGCTGTTTCACCTTGGTACCACCCAAGATGAAATATCCTCTAGCTTGGTAATACCTTTGTACTTTCCTAACTAGTTCACATTAGCACTTTGAAACCATTTCATTCATAAGCCAGACATTCAGATGCTCACTTTCCAAATGCCATACTGTAGTGCATCAGAGCCCAAATACTCAGAGGGCCTGAAAAAATTTTTTATCTTTGTTTGGTTTTTTTGAGGTTTCTTTTTGAAACTGCTGGCAGGAAGGGGAGAGGAGACCCAAACTTATCTTTCTACGCTCAGTCTTGATCTACAGACTTTGCTCTTTAGAAGATAGTGACATTTTTAGTGCAGTGGCTGTACTGCTATGGAGAGGCTCGCAGCTAGGCTCAAAGACAGACTCACAAGCCACTGCCAAAGCTATTCCACCACACAGAACCCACTCCACACTGAAGAATGACCACTGGTGACATTGTATTTTGTGTTTTGGAACAATTTTGCTTAATGGATAATACTGGTGCACTTTATTTGCGAACAATTATCAACGACCCTAAAGATGACAGTAAATATAGATATTTACATCTGTAAGCAGTGCTCAGTCCAGCATTTTTGCACAGTACGTGATGTATATATTTTTAAAGTATCCTCTAAAGCTATAGAAGTTACACATCAGTATACTTCTTACCAAAGAACATCGAGACCATGATCCCCATTCAGACATAACACAGTCCTCAGGACATGGTAACGTGCATTTTCTAGCACCAAGTGGCATCTCTTCAGGATCACACAGATAGTCCTCTACAGTGTCAGAAGGACCATCCACAGTATTTAGCATGCACCTGCAAAAAAGAACTGCACATAAACTGCATTTGCCATGGATTTTTAAAATAACTGTGTTCCACAGTATTCTGAAGCATTTTGACATTTTGCCAGCACATTAGAATCATGAAGTAATTGAAATAACAGAACTAAGTATTGATTTATGAATATCCAGGAAAAATTGAAAAGCCGAAATAATCCTCACTCTTACAGATATCAGCTGTATAATGAAACACATAGTATTTTGACATTGTCTATCAGGGATTTTCTGAGAGTTTCTAGGCAGGTGAATTATTTGATGTTAGCTTACCAGTAAGCCACAATAATGTGAATCAGCTATAGTTTAAGGCATATTTTGTGCATGCTTCAATTGATAATTTTAAATGTAGACATATTAGAACTTATAAAATTTTATATTCTTAGTATTAATCCCTAATTTATACAGATGCTTTTTAATTGCCATTATATTAAATTAGCAGCTGGACGCCCAGTTAGAGATGAGAAATTAATATGCCCAGCGTTGCAGAGCTGAAGATGACAGTCTTCATTCCACAGTATTCCAGTGCTGTGGAATCTACTGCTAACTTATCCCTTTCACCTGGCAGCAGAAGACTATCTAGTACATGACGAGAATCATTCAAATTAGAAGGCTTGCATTTGTTTTCCAGAACTGAAAGAGAAAAGCTCCTATCAATATGAAGCCTTTCACACTCATGGAAATATTCTGAGTTTCTTTCATTAGACCACATTATTTTCCCACAAATACCTTACATTATCAGACTAAACTAATTTTTGAAACATTCTATTTTCTAAGGTAAACACAAGAGATGCAGCATGACCGTACATCTGCTTTGTGGAATTAGTACTCTAATGGCATTATGTGATAACACATGAAAATTAGAGAGTTTTAGTCTGAAAGGTCTGAAATCACTTTATCTTTGATGTTAAAGTCTATTTTTCAACATAAACACTGATTACTTTTTATTTTTCATATTGGAGTTTTTTGAAGAGAATTCTTATGGAAATCTGTTTAGATGCTACTGTGTGAGAGTAGTTGTGCATAGTCTTTCTAACTTTGGTCAAGCAAAGACTAATACTGTGACCTTCTTGAATGAAACAGTTACACTGAAGAAATATTGCTATTGTGAAAAAAATCTCCTAAATGTGTCCATTTCTAAGTACTTGCAGCAGGGAAATGAGAACATTTAACAGTTCAAAGCCTCCCATTTCATTCCTTCAGACTGAATATATTATGCTTTATTATTCAAATTTATAATCTCAGATTGTGTGTTGCTTTGCAGTCAGTCATTAAAACAAACCCCACACAAACCCTGCAAAAAAAACCAACCAACCCCAATCCCTAACTTTGGCATGCACTGCACCATGTGAGACTAATTTTAATTAACCTTTGATTAGAGTGCTAGGATGATGAGCAAGCATACAAGACGCTTAAATCAGGTTCAATAAAGAACAGAAGGCTTCTGGACTCTTCCATTTCACTAATTCACTTTTGCCACTTTTTCCTGTAATAATTATTATTCCCAAGTGTATATGTACTTAGAAGGGTTTTTAAAAACTCATAGTTTCATATAGAAAGAGGACCATTTTACCTTTTAGAAGAGCACTAAAATCATATGTTGCAGTGTTTGAATTAGTATAAGTAGTACAATATACATTAATGTATAAACTAGGAATCAAGGTCTATATCCATAACCAGTAGACAGAGCCATATTGCACTCACAGAAACTATTCTGATTTACATCAGCCAGTGTTCTGCTTCAGTATACTATGGCTGGACTTACCACTGTACATTACACAGAATTACATCAAATTAAATGCAGCCATGACTGAAAGTGAAGGTTCTCTAAAGTGAAGGAGGAGGAATACTGTTTTACCTGACTTTCCTCGTCTGAACACCTTCTCCACAGTTCTCTTTTAAGTCCACATTGGTCACCTTGCAGACACTCCAGGGCTCCGTAACCCATACGTACTGGCTGCAGTCACTGTGGCAGGGGACTACCTCATATACCTGGAATCCACACCAAGCGTCAGTTTCGTTGCACGCAAGTAAGATAAACATGCAACAGTGATCATGCAGAAAAGGGTTAATGCTCTTTTTGGTAAGAATACCAAACGTCAACTTGTTGATTTACAGGCTGTAGTAATATACAGATAAAGTATTTGATAGAAAAGTACAGAAATAACTAAAAAGTCAGAAGCTAAGGCATCTGACGACAGATTCCCTACACCATTTCCACCAATAATATCAACACAACTAACATAAAATCTGTAACTGAGCTAGCTCATGAGTACACCTTTTAGAAAAATTCTGCTAAAACTTTACTTCTGTCCTTCACAACTCTCCTCCATAGTCCATCCCACTTTCACTATTTGTGGGGTTTTTGCATTTCTAAAGAGAGGTGAGATCAAGATAAATTATAAAAATATATACTGATTCATTTAATTTTTCATTTTGGATACTTAAAAACACTCTAATATATTCAGGTACCAGTGTAAGTATTATGTTTAGATTTGAATACAGATTTGAAATGGTATATTTTATAGTACGTTATACAGCGTTCCATATATTTTCTCAAACATACTTTACAAAAAAAGGGCAGACAACATAAACATTGGAGCACAATCACGAAGCACATGCAAAGATTTTCTCTCTATTTTAGAAACTCTTACCTGAGCCTGAAGAAAGTGTTTTCATGAACCCGAAAGAAAAAACAAAGATAAAAAAAATATTAGAGTGAAGCACAGGTATTTAAATGGCATTCGTTTAGCTTTTATTACAAACAATATTCTATGACTTCTGCAAAAGGCATCCAATTTTTCGTCTTGGATCTCCCTTGCAGTCATGAGGAATTTTTGCAAGAAGTTTGCCCATGAAAGAAAATAAAAGTTTATAGATCACAACTAGTGCGAAGAGACTGTAAATTAGCTAGTCTCTTTCTCCGTTCCTAACAGCCGATAAAATGTTTTTCCTTTCTGCCTGTAATGAGCATCAACTCTTCACGCAGTAGGGAATTCACCTTCCCTAAGACAAGAGGAAATCCTCAATGGTTTTGGACAGGATGTTGGACTTAATTGAAATTGTTCCAACAACATTTAGTGCAATAGATTCAGGAGAATACAAGGAACTGGCAGTTCTCAGCCTTCCAAAGTTTGTAAGTCCTTCATTGAGTATCTTTATGCATAGAGTACTTAAAGCCCATTGCCTCAAAATTATCATACTCCAGCTAACTTCACATCATCATTCTGGGCATTAAGTCAGCACAACTAATATTTCTAGACAATCTAAGACATTGTCTTAAATTCTTCTTTTCAGCATCACTGTTTAGGTAGGAAAAGAGGGCTAATGGTTCGACAGACTATCAGTTAACCTGCAACAAATTACTACCAGTCACAAAAAAAAAAAAGTGTTGAACAATGAATGCATAGAGTCTGATATATCACTACGCAACTGATCAGTCCATGCACAAGACAACCAGCATAATCAGCATATTTGGGACTTCTTTGAACTAGAAATATTAACTCAGGTGTAAAGATGGGTGGTGTAAATGCATGTTAAGGAATTTAATGTACTCAGTGCACAATTTGTAGTCACATGTGAAGTGGCACTTTATTTTTGTCCAGGATTTCCAAAATGAGAATAAGGAAGTCTTAATTTACGGGAATGTCTCTATACTTAGGGCCATGGTTTAGTAGGTAATATATGTGGTAGGGGAATGGTTGGGCTAGATGATCTTGAAGGTCTTTCCCAACCTTAATGATTCTATGATTCTATGTCTCACCCTGGTTGGCACAAGCAGAAATACATATATCCCGCATATTCAACAGCCCTTCCAGTAACATAAAAATTTGCTATCTTGCCAAAAAGCCAAATGAGAACTCTATATTGTATTGCATGTGTTTAGTGGTGGTGTTCTGACCCTACTGGCATTTTGGCACTATGACTGCAGACCATAGCAGCTGGGGGCTGTAAGGATTGCATAAGCACCGGCTGGACAAGGGGACGAATAATGCCTGGAACCAATGAAGAGCGGGATGTCCGTATTTTCTCTAACAGTCTCAGATTAGCCTCTTCATTTAAAATCCTCTGAAGGCCATTGACATGATTTTATAATAAACCTGACTCTATTATTATTGTAATTATGAAGACTTTTAGCCTAGTGAAGTGGGTACTGAACAAGCTTCATTCAGCTGGAGTGTGGTTTGGGAGTCACCCTGTCATGCATGGCCCCGGAGGAAAGACATTCAGTGAGACATCTAGCATTCGCTGCGTTCAGTCCCCCTCCAAAACAGTCATACCTGTCAGTCCTGAGAGACGTTGAGCAACTTGCTCTTCAAACTTGACAGATGTCTTAAGCACTTTATTTCAATGTTTCACTAGCCTTACCATTAGAAAGTTTTCCCAGGGATTAAACAAAATCTGCTTGCAGCAGGCTAAGCCTACTGCTTTTTATCCTATCCACGATGGCCATGGAAATTTGATTATTTCCTCCTTCTCTGCAACATCCTTCTACGTACATGCTAGCAGACTGCCAGCATCCTCCTGCCCATCTTCTCTTCTGTGGGCTAAACAACACACTGCAACCTTTTTGACGAGTTCATAATTCCTAAATCTCATTTTACAGCATAGCCCCTCTGTACGTCATCTTCCGCATACTTGTTAGTTTAACCATTATGCTTTATGTGCATGCAAATAAGCATAATACATATATAAGTTCTAAATATACGAATAAATTACATTTAATAATTGAAATAAATACTCTGAAGAGTCAGTAGTTTTCCAGCTGAATGAATAGTACATCACATTTAGCTTAAATAATTAACTCAAAATTAGAATGCAGGTGTATTCCCTGTATGTTTCTGAATTGACAGTGAATGTATTTAAAACTGAGATACAGCCACTATATTCTTCGACATTCCTATTTTATCTGTAGAGCTCCCTTCTCATGAAAGTACTATATTTCAATTTTATTTTTTCAATAATTACATTTTGAATCATCTATTATTATTTGTCAAGTACCATGTAACATTGCAACAAATCAACGTCGAGTCAAAGTACCGGTAGAGGGCAATAGTGCTGCATACAACGGTTAACAGACCTCTAGCAACATCACCTTTGATGCAGAAAAGTATGAGCCTATTATGTACTACATGAATAATAAAGAAGGAAAAAGACTCCTGTACAGACTATAATTTGCTCCTATAGAAACACATTCCTCCTAATCTGAAGAGTATTTACATGCTGACCCAAATCCAGCAACCCTCATTCTAGTTTGTATTTTTGTTAAAGTAGATCACAACTTAGTTTATTAGCTGCAGTTTAACACTTATTATTTTCTAAATTAAAACTAATTACATTCCCTAAAGTAGAAAATTAGATCAACAAGCTATTTCACTCTGTGCTAACAAAATGTCAATAGGATAATATTAAGTACATGCATTTTTATTCAAATGTAAATTGACAGCACTTTTTTTTTTTTCCAGTCTTTGAATATTTACAGAGAAAGCTGTGTGGCTGTTTAACATGCTTCTGCAGACTAAATTAAATTCAACACTAATGTGAATATAAATCAACTCGGACGAGCATAAGTTAATTTACAAGGAAGATTTTTCTTTCTAAAACTCTCAAAGCAACCAGAAGCAAACAAGCTTCAGAGGTTTGACTCGGACTAGTGCTAAACTTGGTCCCAAATGCTAAATCCTCATTAGTGGTCAAAGCAGTCCCAGCGTGCTCTTGGATCACATTTTCTGGCTTAGTTTCACTTGAAGAGGATCCAGGTTGTTCAGCTGGACTGCTCCATACTGGAAAATCAAGTGCAATTAGTGTGACAACTGGGAGACTGACTTCAGAAGTGCACTCCTGACTGGAACTGCAGTGCCAGGGGAATTGTACCAGAAGGTCAAGCTCCAGCTTGACTAAAACCCACTAAGAGATACTGGGATGATACTGTATGAGAGTGTGAGAAGTTTTAATTTGCTTTCAGATCTAAGTTGGTCAAGGAATGACACTAAGAATCTTACCATTTTGAGCATCTGTAATGAGACATTTTACCCATTGTAAGAGAAGATCTTCAGAGATGTGGTCTTCACAATCTGCATGTAACAACATTTTATCATCTCCAATCTGCAGTTCAGATAATGTGCTAAGTTCCTGCAGATGAGGAAGTAATGAAGGCAGGTCCTATGCTAACTGAGAAAATCTAAGCCAACACATACTCCTCTTTCTACCTGCATCTGCCCCTTATGTTGTATATTTTTTATACATCAATAAACAATACAGCCAAAAGTGTTATTTGAGATATGGAAAAAGCTATACCAATAATGTAAATATAAATCAAATCACCTGATTGACGTGATCTAGCTTTGGACAGGGTCTTCCTCCATTGTACGGTTTTTCACGGAGCCATTTAGACCGAACCTTTACCCCACTCCCACAGGATTTACTACAGCGAGACCAGTTGGACCACTCACTGAGCTTGCAGTCTGAGGGACATGGAATAATACAGGCTTCCTCAATATAACCTGCGTGAATGGAAAAGAAAGTGAAATCTCTTCAGCATGTCACACTGGCACTTCTCCCTGAAGCTCTAGTCTACTTCACTTAGATTGTCCAAAGTTTGAACTGACAGGACTGTGTGAATAGAGAGATTTCTTCATCATTAGAGCTAAATTAAATTCTGCAGAAAATTGACACATAGCTGGAGACTCTGTTAGAGAAGCAGCTGAGCATCCTCACTGTTATGTGATTAGGATTCACACTCACCAGATTTCAGCATTCAAACTTTATGACAGGTACAGTGTAATTGACACTAACCTACCTCTTGGTTGCATCACTCTTACACTGTAAAAACAGTATTTTTCTTTAAGGAAAAAAGGTTTAATTAAAAGCTCCTCCATAATTGCATCAACTAATTCAACCGCAGTTATACATCAAAAATCCAATAGAATCAAAAGATATGCATCTTACCAGCCTGGAGCGAGGGAACTTAACACCTTGTGACCTTTTGAAGGCTAGAAAGAGAGAGTGGCCTGCCACATTAATGATCTGCCGATTAACAACCATCTGCCCCTGGTAGCACAGTGAATAATTGCACTGAATGGAAAAGCAGATGTTTGGTTTGGATAAGTCATTGGTCCTGAGAGGTTGGAAGGGGGTATGACATGGTCTGTAGGGAGTAACATGAGGCCTCAATTCACTGAAGAAGTGAAAATGTCTTTCTTTCAAAAGCAACATATGCCATTGCTCTACAATATGTGTCATTTATGCCAATATTTACGGCAGAAGCTATAAAACCTCAAATAAATGGTGACCTTTACTGCATTTTCACTACAGCTATACCATAAACCTATACGAACCCTCCTCTCCCCTTTCCTGTGTCAGATCTGCAACGTATTTGCTGTTGGCAAATGTTCGCTTTAAAGATTAAAGAAACCTCAGTGCATTTAAAAGTGAATTAAAATATTTGAAGAACACAGTTGCAAAATTAACACATACTTGGGTAAGATCATTCTCAAATGATTGGCAGATTTTGCTAGGCATGGTTTCAAATGTTTGTTACATATTTTGATTTTTTTTTTTAGTTTGAAAGCAATCACAGTTATTTTCATCAGAGCCAATGTTAGCAGCTTTATGTTTTTAATATATACTTATAAGTAAAGCTATTCTGTCTCTTCTAAAAGCAACCAATATTAATCACAAGTTGTGTAAAGAATAAGAACACTTAAAAGATGTCAACTCTACATATTGAATTGAAATATTCTATTTCTAATTGCTTCCATTAATTTGTTCTAGATATAAAAAACAGAAGAGTTCTTGTTTTTTTTTAAATATACAGTGGTATTCAGAATATTTTATGGTCAAATTCAGGTGATGATGTTATCCTATATAGCTTTACTCTGTTTGAAAGTGTTAAATAGTTAAATAAATATACAGAGCACACCCTGAATTTGAGCACTGTGGAATTCCTGTTCACCAAATGTATCTTCCTTAAAATGGCTAGAAAGTTATTAGCTTAAATTACAAGCATGTTTATTAAATATCACTTGCCATTTGATTGATCAGCTCAGTGATACTGTATGAAAGGTACACTGTGTTAGACAAAATATGTTTTTGAAAATCATATCATTGCATATCAGAGGTGGTGACATAGATTGCCCTGCAGTAGTAAATGCAAAATTGATTACATTTCACCTTACCTGACATCCCTGAGTCCTACACATCAGATGCATCCTATCTCAGAGCCCCATCCTACACTGAACTTTGATTGCATAAATTTCAAACACTGTCTTCACCAGAAATGAGCTTTTAACAAGACCTCTTAGGCACTATAGAAAACCTTAAACTCACACAATCAAGAAACTACTGAAAGAAAATGGACAATAACAAGAAAGTTAAAAGTAACAATTCCCTCCAAGCAACAAAATAAATGTTTAGTGATATTAATTGTCTGATAGAACTACTTGAAGATTGTACTGCTCTTAATGAATATTCTTGAGATTCTGAAATGCTGCCTTTACATTCAATATTACTTCCAAGCAATATTTTTTCTGGAGAAACCTTTCTAATAGAACACAATTAGGCCATTTAGCATTTGTTAAATTTCTGCCTCTGTAATTAATGTCTGGAAGAAACAAATTCAAGTTGCTTTAAATATATTGTACGTTCTTAAGTAGGTAACTGTAACTGCTTCAGTCTGCTTCAAGAAGACACTAAGAACTTCCATAAACCTCTGAGCTACTTTAAATTTGTCTTAATTAATCTCAATGGGATCTTCCGAATCTGTCCCAGCCATAGGAAAAGATCTTCTCCAGAATATCACAATATTTTGGGGCTTGGATAACTATAGCATGGGAATACTCCATAGCCTACCAAAAGGAGCCTATGTGGAACATACTAAACTGATTGACAAATTAGAAACTGTTTTACTTTATTTCCCTTCATCTCACCCAAATGAGGACAATAAAGATATTTTTTTTTGTTATAATGAGAATGTTAGCCAAGAATTTGAACAAGATTTTTAGAAACTTGCAGACAGACACAGTATCAAATACATTATACTGTATGTAAGTCCTGGATAACGTTTTAATTATGCTGAGCTGTAGTTCAAGTGATTCTATAAAATATCAAATGAAACCGTACCACTACAGTAATCTTTTTTCCACACGATCTAAGAAATATCAATATTGAAGTCAGCCACTGAAGGAGCTTTATCATAGAACGCAATAAAGCTAGAACAGCATCATATTATGGGTATACTGTCTTAGTAAGAGTTACAATACGGAAAGCTACAAGCTTATATGTTAATGCATTCTGGAGAGGATGCAGTGGGCCAGCTGACATTTCCCACTCACTTTATAACAAAAAAGTACTGAGCTGCAATTTATACAGGGTCCTTAAGCCTGCAAGTTTCATGGAATAGCTTCTGCTAACAACATAGCTCTTTCCTATGCCATCTCTCGGATTTCTGGCCTATGATGCTCTTCTTTCCCTCCTTCCTATTTCCTCAGAAAAGCTGGCACCAAGACCCAAACCCACATGTGGAAATTAACCAGCTGAACAAGAACGGAAAAGGCACATGAAGAAGAGAACAAGAATGGAGTCAATGACTGAAGGCATAAAAAGAAGCCCTACAAGGTAAGAAGGCTTGAAGCTACTGGAAATGTGGAACGTTTTTGGAGAGCAGGGAGAAAACCACTGATGATTATGCAAGATAACCATAAAAAACTACTAACCACTGGTACACTAAGAACACTGGATAAAAAAATCAATCAAGCATATGAACAGAATAAAGGTATCCAGAAAGGAGCTTCACAGCTTCCAAGCCTTCTCCAAAGGAGAGAAAAAAAAAATAATCAAAAATTAGGGAACTTACTTTTCATGGCAAACAGTCAGAAGTCAAAACAACTGAGGAAGAGGAAAATCAATTGTTCAGAACATAGAGTCAAGAGAATTGTAAAGACATAGTGCATAGGGACAGAAAACAAAGAAAGAGGAGAAAAGAAATAAACATCCTGCCAAAAGTAATATCTTGGTGAAGCACAAACAGAATGCCATGCCCTCCAGAGCCTACTCTGGTATCTCCTGACCAGACATTGAAATGTAATGAAGAATTTTCCCACAAATAAAAAGAGAGGACAAAGGGAAGAAATAAAAAGACTGTGGCCTCTGATTTGCATTCTATAGGTAATTAGTGTGTAGAATGAAAATGACCTCGTTATAACTGACATTAAAAAGTTTTGGGCTTATTCATCCCTTGGCATCTTTTTTTCCCCTGAGGTGTCTCACTGTTTCGCTCAACAGACTATTTAGCATTTAGCTGTGCCATTGGTCTCCCTTAGAACCAAGGCAGAAGCAGACTTCAAATTGCTTGCAGACATTTCTCTAGCCAAGAAAGAAGACTGAATAAAAACAGAAAACCAAACTTGTTGCGAATTACTTGTTCCACTTCATTTACTACCCATCTAACGATACTTTTCAGAAAAAGCTTCTGTGAAGTATGTCATCACCTCAGATGCCTTTCTGTGTGCATGATGTCACCATATCTTTTAGAGTGATTAAGGATGAAGTCCAGAAGTTCACAGTAATTGCCTCTCAAATACAAGAAAGCAAATCTTCAGGAACTTTGAAAAGTTTATACTCTTTTTTTTTTTTTTGCTGTTGTTGCTTTTGTTTAATTTCAGGAGCTTGCATGTGTAAACTTTCTCTACGCTTTAAAAAATTTGGCATATGAGAAGAGAGCATATTGTGATAGAAAAAATACATAGAAAACACAGAAACCAGAAATATTACATGCAAATGGGACTGGTGACACAGATGCATAGTTTCTGACACGAAAATGACATGAATGAGTCATTTTTCAATTTTCAGTCTTGTTTCCACTCTGATCTAATCATCCTTGAAAGGGTGTCCCTTGTGTTAAACAGTGTAAAATCTTATTAAAGAAACGTGGGGGTGTGGGGGTGTCTGTATGGTGGAAAATGCAGACAGGTTGTGTAATGTAATTGCAGCAAATGGCATGCTAGAGTCTTGAGGTTTAATGAGTAAGCAAGAGATTACCAAGGTAGAAATACAACAGATGCAGAGAGAAAGGAAGAATGAGAGCAGTGATGTAGCTAGAAAGAAGAGCTGAGGAAAAGAGTCTGAAAGTGAGGGAGGGACAGCGAAAAAGAAGAACAACACTGTAATGGCTGAAAATACGTTCTCTGGACATCATCAGTTCATGCTTTCCCTGCTGTTTATCCTCCTGACTAAAGTCTTTCCCTGCATGCTTCCTGCAGCTCTTCCCTCGCCCCACAGCATCTGAGGGATGTTGGAGAGGTGAGACCTTGGGGTACTGCGGTACAGAGCATTGGCCCTGCATGGTGCGGAAGGGTATTGGAAAGAGACACTCATCTCTTAAGGCCTATTCCTTTTCCCAGTGCAGTAGTTTCTCAATTATTCCAGCTCCTATCAGCTGAACTTCACAAGGCTGTGAAATGGGCAGTTGTCTACTATGAGCGAGAACATGGCTATTCTATCATTAAAGATTTATTACTGAATCACAATTTAACAAATGGCTTTGAAGCACTAGGACTATGAACTAAACTCATTATTGAAAGAGAAAGGTTTACTGTCCCATTGCTAATTGGCTATAAAATCTGGACTCCAAGAACAAAGTCATTAACAGATATGATGGATCATTTATAATAGAGGATTTTAATGGACTTCACACTTTACCTAATGACAAAGCACAGTAAGTAGGTGGATATTTTTCCCCACAAACTGTACCTGCAATGTTTAAGATCAACTACTTGAGTTGAAGGGTGAAGACGTACAGAACATCTTAGAAAGTGTTTACATGAACTCTTCTGTCCTTAGGACTGACAGTTATGCTCCTGCTTTCATAACTAAAATGTCATGCTATGTTTTCAAGAAAAAAACCTGCAATATCAGAATGGTTTATGTTCTTCACACAGATTTTTTTATTTATCTTTTTCCCCAACGAAATACAAAGTTCTCGGATCTCATTTTCCAGAACAAAGAAAATACAATTACTAGCATTTCACTTATAAGATAATATATGTATTTCTTCAGACTATTTGTAGTTCTTCTTAGCCGTGGAAAGATAGATTGAACTTCATAAGACTTTTTTCTTTCTTTTTTTTTTCAGGATTACCCTTCAAAGCCTCAAAACTTGAGAGCAATTGTTAATGCTTAACTATCTCCTGCATCAGCAGTTCTGTCTCTGATGAACTAACTACAGGTCTTTAGGTTGATGGATGACTGCTTCATGACTGATGTCATGACAGAGCAGATATGGTGGCACCATAATGCAGAGGCCTAAGCTAGTATTTCAGGTGCAGGGTAACAAGTAGCATATTCCTAGACAACACACGACAGGACAAATATGACATCTTGCACATATTTAAAAAAAATAATCTTAGAAAAGATACAAGCTATGAAACAACCAAGTATCCTAATAACAAGTTGAGAACTTAAGCCT
Organism: Psophia crepitans; assembly: GCA_013399095.1. Lineage (NCBI taxonomy): Eukaryota > Metazoa > Chordata > Aves > Gruiformes > Psophiidae > Psophia > Psophia crepitans. Next base: position 297,906 of record VWZZ01001874.1, read on the forward strand.
ACTACCATACTAGATTAGAATCTTCTGTGGGAAATCTATTTATTTTAGAATAAACACTCGACAGAAAGTCTCGATTAAATTTTAACACTCTGCTATTTTTTGTTGGTAAATTTGCATTGCTTCAGGTTAGAATATTGAAAGTGAAAAAAAAAATTAAAAATCCTAATACAAGTGGATACAGCAAGTTCTAACCGATATCTTGGACCCTGTAGACTCTGTTATAACATACGCGATATTATTATCGCACACATAAGCAATTAAATGCAAAATTCCTCGATTCACTTTGATACTCCTAGCAGCTGTTGCAAGAGTATTCACTGATACGTAGATATTCCTCTCTAATCCCCGGCATAAGCCTTGTAGCCATGGAGGGCTTTGTAGAGTCAGCACAAATCAATGCATCTCATTTAATTAATGCTAAAGGGGGAAATAATCTCACACTAATAAGGCAGCAGACAAACTATCCCGGACTGGCTGACTGCGCCTAAGGTCTTAACAGTAAACTGACATGAATTAAGAAGGGTAATACGACATATATAAAAATGCTGCATCTGTCTGCCATGCTACTATGTTTGCCTTCACTACGTGCACACAAACACAACCACTGCTTAGCTTATGTGGGTCATGATTCATAATTGATACATGATGGAGGAAAACTAAATGTTGAAGAGTGAACAGTGTAGTTCATAAGCATGACAGTGGGCTGCTTTTTATTCTTTGCGATGAAAATTCCAAAGTACAGTTTAAAGGGACGATGAACAGACTCTCAATTTTTTTTCACAAATACACTGAAACAGATTGGTGGCAGAGACATGTCATTTATCCACAGAGCTCTAGTATACCAGTGGTGATAGGGATAAAGCCATGAAAAAACAACTGCTGCTTTTCTAATGGAAAAAACCCCTCACACTTGACTATCAAGTGAACTCAAAGCAGGAACCAGAAAAAGGACAATTTATGTGTCCTCCGTTAAGGAACACAGGTAAACAGCAGCTCAGTTACCACCTTTAGCTGACACTACCCCATCTGCTGACAAATGTCAGCTGTTAGCTCCTGCCCACACTCTGCAGAACTGGTATGGCTGAAAAATACTAGCAGTAGAATATTTCAAATGGCTACTGAGTGGTGCTGACTCTTTCATCAATAAATTTAGCTCAAATTTGAAAGAAGATATTTTGAAAAGAAAAATAAAAGGATTAAGCATATATTATACTGAAAAAAAACCTCAGATAAAAAAGAAAATAGGAAAAAAACACCACCTTGTCTCTCTGCAGATGAAAGAGGTCTATTTTCAGCTGTTAGTTCGGTGTTTCTTTTGAAGTACCTGTTAAGCTATAGAAACCTAAGAACCCTCTCAAAAAGGACTCTGCCCTCTCCTTCTCCAGTGTTCTCACCTAGCAGTAGCAACAGATTTCTTTAAACTTATTTTGCTTTTTCTTTTTTTCAGTTATGGTCACTCCTGTCTTTTTGATAAACTTGTTCGTACTGGGGACTTTATACCTGCACCCAAAATTTCAAAGATTATGGCAAGAATCTTCTTATGGGCTTATTAATTTAGGGGCCTTCCTTGCATTGCATCATTCCTTTAGCTCCCTGGTGTCTGTGAAACTGCTAGTTAGCTGCTCTCAAATCTTTTGAAAATGAGATGAGTCAAGTAGTAAAACCAGTTCCGAAGTATTTATTCTTCTGCTTCTGTTTACCTTTTCTTTCCTAAGTCAACTGAATTGTGAATATAAACACACAACGTTTCGCAAAACAAACAGCTTATGAATCTTTTGGCACTGCAGAGCAGATCTGTCTTCTGATTCCTCCCACTCGAAACAGCATGATTTGCAACACTGACCTGCTCACTGCCTTATAAATTTATATGGCAGTATTTACATAAAACTTTCGACAGTCTCACAATTTGAGTTTCTTGTGGCATTTTAGTATATCACACAACATATGCCATGACATATTAATAACATCAGTGTGGGTGTAGTTTGTCCCGCTTGTCAGATTTAGAGGATGTTATCATAGGTGACAAAGTACAATTATTCTCATTTCCCACCTCACGATTTCATAGTGTCAGGAGATAACAAAAGTCCAAGTAAAAGCTGGACACCGCACAGGCAACATCTTTCCTTAAACAATGGTCTTGATTTCCCTCCTCGTCTGAGCTAATTTATCAAATCATATCCTATAAAAACTGTGATTACATACTGTACTACTTGGAAAAGAAATAACAGACTCACAGAAACTAACAGTAAAACAGATTTCTGAATAAAGCAGGTAACAGCAGACAAACAAGACTCTTCCTCTTTGGTTCAGTTACAAAATTAGTGAAAAATTCAGTGCTATCATTTCCATAGGGAAATAAGCAACTCTCTTAGAATTTACAAAAATAACCCAAGCAGGCTTGAATTATGAGTCCTGTAAATTTTAGCTTGAAAAACTAAAAGGAGACTGATGGCAAGCTACAAGGCACTTTTATTTGCTAGCAGGTGGGGTAGCTATTGTGATACCACAGAAGTCCCTTGTTGATTTGGCATAATATAGCTTTTATGTTTGTTCTTAAAGAAAAAAAACCAAACAGCACACTGAAATCTAGAGGCGATGCCAAACTGAAGAACTGTCATAAACTAAGGGCATGAAAATAACAAGAAAAACATCATAAATACTGGCAAGACATAAAATAAGGTTTAACTGGCAAACCAGCAGTTTATACGTGTTGAGAAAAACAAAACAAATCATCAGAATGTAATCCATGAATACAACACAGATATTCAGAAAAGGCAGCAAACATACACTGAAATTAGACTGAAACATCTATATCATCTGTTCTAGCCCCCTTGCATCTGCAAAAGTACACTAAGCCTGGCAAAATGCTGAAGGCAGACAATAAACCAGGTAAACCTTAGAAATAATCTGTACTATGCGTATGTACCACACCCATCAATAATAGGTTTTTTATTCTAGAAGAGCTACTGGAAAGGAAACCATAACTTTAGTGACATATTTCTTAGCATCAGTTTAACGCTTTACCATCAAAGTCAGGTTAGATACCTCATTTCCTGTACACCTGAAATTCCTGTCACCTTTAGGAAGTGCAAGAAATGCAGGATTAATTCAACAGCAATCCCAAAGCCATGGATCAAGATAAAGGTACTCTCTCTCCCTCAAATGGAACTGATGAGAAAACACAGATGCCTTGTTCTTCATGATCAAAACCAGGTAATGAAACAGGGGAGGAAAAAAAAAAATATCAAAGAACCACAGACCACAATAAACTGATCTAGAGAGAAAGAATTCAATACCAAACCCACCCCCAAACCCAAAGGATTCAGGCTTCCCAACCTACAATAAACATAGTAATGACTTGCAAACTTTTCCAGTTTACAGCAAGAGCTGAAAGAGACTTCAAATCTCCCACGAGAAAAATGAGATGGAACTGCAGAAAGAAAAAAAAAAACAGAACAAACTAACGCTGTGTTGTGTTTTGGGAAGGTTGTCTCTGGAGCCTGCTGGTGCTAACAGCATGCATACAGTAGCCCTGGGTATAGTAGGTGTAATAACAATATACTGTTAGTGGCTTTTTCGTTGGATTATTATTCGTTGTGGTCACTGTGAGTGTATGTGACATTCACTGACAAAATTCATTAGATTTGAAATTGCTATCATGAAGAGTTATAATAGGGTAAAAAAAAATGGTTGAGAATGTCCTTTTTTTTCCCATTTTTTACTCATCTTTTCTCTCTCTGTTACTTGCAATGGAATTGCACCTCGACATGCACTGCCAGGGCTTGAAAACAGCTATGTCCATGGTCATTCTACACAGAGTTCCCACTTCTTTTTGCAAACTACTTCAAGCAGCATGTTACCTACCACATACAACACCTACAATTTATTCTTGGACTGACAGCTTCTTCCCTCATGTGTCTTCCCTTGGCTGTTGACACAGAACCTGACAGTCCCCATTGTTCAAATCAACAAAAACTCTAGTTTCCCATGGACTGAAGTTATTTTATAATTTTCCACTTTTCAAAGGTGACTCTGGATGTGATGCTGAAAGAACATCAGGTTCTAGCATAGTGTCACACGTAGTTAAAGTTAAAAAAAATCAACAAAGAAGTAGGAAAATGTTCCTGTTCTGTATTTTGTAACAGTGTCTTCTGAACAATTCAGATTGTTCCACGACTCTTTTTTTCAGTGTTCCCTTCCAGCTATCTGAGGAGCTTTCTAATTCCCTCAGGACAACTACCCAGCCCAGGCAGATCTGTGCTCACACAACTGCTGGTCATTAGAAGCAGCTGTGTCTTTTGGTACTACTAAGATGGCAAGTGGTCCTGGTGAGGCTAAGCAAGTGTAGCAGGTCCTCTAGACTACACAAAAGAACAAAATTAAATCTTTGTGGACCTCAATCCAGAAAAAACAGTTGAGAACAGAACATCATCTGTTCTAGCTCCCTTGTATCTGCAAAAGTATGCTAAACCTGGAAAAATGTTGAAAGAATGAATGAAAGAGCATTCTCAGAGTAGAGTGAGTCATTTCCTGTCCCACGTGAGTTCAGGATTTAGACTTTTTCATTCAGATGTATTTATACAAACCTATCTTTCAGTATGAGTTAACTACTGCAAAAGATGATTTTCAATAAAAAGAAACATGAGAAAATATTTAACAAAATTAATACCTCAAAGCAAAGCTGGAAGATAAGCTGAATGCGCACTTTTCCATCAAATCACAAAGATGTGCTATAGCTTGGCTTGATACATTCAGTTTCTAATTTATCATAGCTTTAAACAGGAATTAATAATGCTAATTAAAATCCCTTTAAGTTATTCTGTTTCTTTGATTAGCTATTTTAACTTTATCCAAGTAAATAAATGAAATGTCTGTTATCTTAATTTAACATTATAAAGTAGAAAACATATATAAATTAAACTCACATAGACCTTTTAATGGCACTGAGACGAACATGCAGCTCTTTCTATCAACAGCTCAGTATAAATTTTGCACTGCAAGCAGGAAAAAAAATTGAACACAAAAACTCCAGTGATGTAAATTAGCACATTTCTGGCTCTCTGAAAATCAGAAAGTGCCAGTTTTGATCCTAACACTACAGACACATCCACTTTAGGAAGGAACTCAGTTACCTCCAGGAGCAACGTGAATACAAAGAATATAACGTCTTTAAACATCCTAATTTTACACATGGCAGAATTACACAAGGAAAGTGTTGTGTGCTGATGAACTTAGGTCAGTGCATGCCTGTTATGGTGCTGAAGAGCAAACGGTAGAGATAATGCTACTTAAGGAGATTAAAGCTATCTAAAGAATTTGTGGAAATAATTTCAGCCTTTCCAAAATAGTCCTGTGCTGTCCACATTTATTTTTAGAGGATTTGACCCTTCTAGATGGCTTTATTCTCAAATTTACAAGTATAGTTATCACAAAAACCAAGATTTTACTTTAATAAAATACCTACTTAGTAATTTACCATTATTTTTCTTTTGAATATTGCACTGTAGTAATCAGTAAAAATTAAGTTTACTATTTTGTGAGTCAGCAAAATTGTGTGCTGGATTTGTAGGTATCTTGGGATGAAATGAAGCATAAGCAAGAAATCTTAATCTGCTAATTCTACTTGTACACATATTACGTTACATGAAATAAAGCAGGTAAGTAAACAGACAAAAGAAAAAAGGTTTCTAAATACCATGACTGTTGCACCGTGATGTTTCCACAAGTCGATTGTTTTGGTCGTAGCATGCCATGGCCTGGTAACGATAGCCTTGTCCACATTCTTTAATGTCTCCTTGTACCTTCATTCCCAGCAATACTTCCAGCTTTCCCTCTGGTAAAATACAGTCTGACCAATTTCCCACAGGCTGAGCACTGTACTTGTCACACGGACAAAACTGATTCTCAATCAGAGGATACAACTGCGAGTTTCTGCACTTATCCCTTTTCTTACTTTTTCCTAGAAAGCAGGAATAATTATTTTAGAAAGCTTGTATCAGCTTGATTCCCTAAAAATTCATTTAGACTTCTGTAACAAGTGTTTGCAATCAAATACATATGCATAAACTAGTTACATTAATCTTTATTCATTCTGGTTAATGACTTGAATTTATAAAGTAATGAATGTCTACAGTTTACACAAAGGCAACATCTTTTAAAATAAAGCCGTATATTTATATTTACTTTGGATAAAAATGCTTGGGAAGTACACTTTGAAAATACTAGCTATTAAACAAATATACCCTTTTCCCCCTATTTCACCAGCAGCATGTAGTCCAATTAAAAAAATTGTCTCTGGATAAAACTTTCTCAAGTTGAAGGAAATTGCAGAAGCAAGTAACATGCATCGTTGCTACAGCAGTAGTAGATACTACTGCAAATTAATATTCTGTAGAATTTTCCTTGCTATTCAAAACAAGGCACTGGACACAACTTTGCAGCACCCTTGGTGCTTGTTTTTACTACTGATTTTATTTAGAATAGAAAGCAGGTACCAGAAGAAAAGTTTATCTTTTCATACACAGCATAACTTCATACTAAAAATATACTTCTCATCCTTGTTTTCACCATAAATAATTATGAATTCACTCCAAGTCAGCCTTACATATTAGCATGGGTAGCACACTGACACAGAGAATACACCACAGCACACATCGCAATCTTAGCAAGTCTGAAGGGGTAACTTAATTCAGGACAGAGAAGTATCTCAAAGTGTTAATAGTGTGGTAAGAGAACCTGCTCTTTCTTGCTTCGTTTTTAAAATAAAAAAATGTTAGTCAGGGCTTTTTTCCCCTTGTGGAAGCAAACCTGGCATAAAGTTCACTGGAGTTATAAGATAGTCACAGTGAGCCTTCTTGAAGATCATGAATTATTCACTGTCCATGGGTTTTCTGATTTACAGGGGATGGAGCGGGGGTAGGGTTTGGATTGTAGCGCATTCTTTCTGAGGCTGCTAATGGGCACCCCCCTTAGCTAGCTTTCCTCCACCACAGACAATACAGACTAATTGGCAAATAGTGCTGTGACAGAGGCCAAGTCTCACTCTTGAGATTTCAGTTATCATTCAGAAGCAGAGCATGGGTTTGTTTTTTTTTTTTTTCTCTTCATTTCATGCAGAATAAATAAAAAAGCAGATTAAAAATAAGTTGAATTAAAAAAAAAAAGTTTCAAAGCAGAAGGATGTCCATCATGTGGGAAAAGGAAAAGTTTGCAGAAAAGGGTTGGACATCACTGGGAAAACTGTTTATTCTGTTAACTAAAAACTCAAGAGTTTTCAAGGGACATGAAGTAACAGAGCGTCACAAGACAGAAAAACGCTCTACCTAGTGAAGAGGAAAATCACCCACAAAAGAGCATTCTTAGTTGTGTCAAGAAAGAAGACAGAAAATTAAGCAACATATTGCCTCATGCAGTAATCTGAGCTGCTGGGTGAAGGCAAAGGAAGAACGGAGAACACAAAAAACTTAGAGGGCAAACATTCAGCCAGAGAAAGGACTGGCTTAATCATAAATCTGATATTCAAGACTGCAGCTAAGAAGTTCAAAAGAGGTAAACCAAAGCTTAAGGCTGAAAAGTACTCAGCTGCCTTAGTAATTCTAATGCACCAAACACCATCTGAGAGGGAAGTCCCGGTGTAGCCAAGATCAGAAGTCGGAAAAGGAATGCGAGTGGATTAACACCTGAACTTGTTAAGGAGAGATCATTGTTGATTGGTCTGTCATCAATTAAAAAACATTAAAAAAGAAAAATCCACTTTCACTAGATTTTCTATTAAAAGGTTTTCTATTGGAAGCTCCAGGGGACTTTCAACAAGATTTTTTTCTCAACACAGTTCAGTGTAAAAAAACCCAAAACCAAACCAAAACGAAAACAAACCCAAAGAAAACAGACCCAATTCAGTCTGGTGAGAATTCAATCTGGCAAGATACAGCTTGTGCACAAAGTCATGGTTGCTGAGGAATCAAAACAAACTGCAGACCTAAACTCTTAGCTGACAAAATGCACATAAAACCAATAAAACCCAAATCATTAATAGGGTCTGCAGCCACTCTGGTTTTCATTATCAGTTTTCCAAATCTGGTTTCCTGTCTTAGTAAAATTAAACTTGCTTAACCTTGTTTGGGGCTGAAAGTGATTTGAGAGGGATGTGAAGAGATTTTCTTCCCCGGAACAAAACAAAGTTGTTCCGGACTTCTCTGAGTGCTTCACACTACCTACATCACGCTGAAGAGTCCAAGGTCTGTGGCTCTTTATACCATTAAGCCAATCAGCTAGTGTTTTTGAGTTATATCCTTTTAGACATTCACTAAATTGTCCACAATCTGCTTGAAAATGATCAGTCAAATAAAGTTTAAGGAGGAAAAAAAGAAAAAAAAAGCCCTCACGAAAAAATATTTTTGTACTTTAAGCTGTAACTCGGAGAAATTGCTTGAGAGTGTGTAACTATAAAGGTCTGTCTCTTATATTTGTTAAATGGTTAGCACAAGTAGATAATGTCAAGGACATAATTCTGTACAAATGATAACCCATAAACCTAGCAACCTTCCTGACCTCTTTGTGCACAGAAGCAGGCTGCAGAATCAGGATTTGGAATAAACGTGATATGCAAACTTTTAAAATAGCAAACAGTTGTGGCCCTTTCGGTGAAAAGATAACACAGGGTTCAACAAAAATGCAGGTAAAGATTTTTTTTTTATTTTATTTCCTTGAAGTGGATCAGATTGTTGGTTAATTATGCTGCTTTACATTTTTCACCTCCCTGGAAGTTCAACCAATGCTGACTTGCCTGTCAGAAAAAGAAATGGTTTTCCAGTTTACTATGCGCACTCCGTTTAGGAGAAACCCTGGCCTCCTCTGTTCTCTCACCTTCTCTCTAGCCACTTCCCCATGATCAAGAGTCTGACACATATGGCAGGAGTTTCTTCTCCTGAGGGGTTATTTTTTTGTTCCACTAACAGTATATAGAGCATGACAGTGACATTGGGTCTGCTTTCTGCCACGAAGATAAAGATTGCTTACTTGTATTAGGGGAATCTCAGAACAACAGGTTTTAATCAAAACAGTAGCGATAACTGATAAAAGATGTATTATTTCGCTTGTTACTCTCACCGACAAGAGTGCGTTTTCTTGTCCTGACTCCTCCACAGTCCCCATTACAGGACGAAAACTTTGACCAGTTGGTAAACTGACAGTCATCTTGGCAGGGAATCTGGCACGTCTGTGTTAAGGATGGTAATGGGCCGGCGTACTTAAGGCACTCACTGATGTCAGCCTGTCCTCCGTCTTGTCTGCGACAAGTAATTGCTGGAAGCAAAAAGGGATGGCGTTTAATTCAGCAGTTTTTTCATGAATGTCTCTATTCAATTTAGTAAGTCTACAATATTCTACCACAAAATTGCACTGAAAGCCCAGGATAGTTACACAGCAACCTAATATTTGCAGTCAGTTATATATTGAATGAATACATTTGACATTTCTGGCTTTGTTGAGATTACATTTAAATTTCTATTTATCAGGACTTACCATGAAAAAAAATAATCTTACAGGCAACTGTAAATATTATAAAGGTTGCACCATGTTGTCCATACCTGCTATACCACTTTTCACTTCATCATTTTTCCTACAGATATAGCCTATAACTCAGACATTAAAGAAACCTGCAATGCCATTTTAAGTAACTGAACATTGTATAAGCTATAAAGTTGTATCAGCAGCACATATTTTAGAAACAGGGACAGACAAAACATTTAGAAACATATTTGGGTTCTGCATACCACTTAACCACCCACAACGGTATTGCTGCCTGATGTTCTTCAGCAATTTTTAGTCTTGTAAATGGGTTGAAGGACAAAGTACGTTTGCTCGGGACGGACTATCACCCAGTAGGGGTGCAATGTTTTATAAGATTAACCATATCCTGAATAAAAGCTTCTTACTTATAAAGAAAAAAAAAATCTTAAGAAAACTTCAGGTAGCACAAAAGGAAACAGTTGGAAAGTAACAATTTACAAAGAATAGGGCTGATTCATTAATATAGTCTTTGACAATGCTCTATTATTACTCCTAATGGATAATTTTTTTTTTTAACATGGTTGCTTACCTATTATTCTAACCTAAGCCTCAGTAAATCTCATTTTATTTCCTTGCCCAAAACAACATAAAACTTACTATGCAGTAACAAGATTGGAAATTTCTAGTTGCTTATTTACACAATAGGATCATATTTATGCTTCTTGGCACCTGACAGCACACAGTATATGCAGTAACTCATGACAGTGAAAGTAATTTGGGTCACCAATTGTCTCAGTAACATTGCATCCAAACAAAATACATCATTCTGTATACATATGAGGGAATATCATGTTTTATATTACACTTGACTCCATAATTTAAACACAGTACTTCAATTGTACTGACAATAATAATTTTATTGGTATGTGAATTGAAAAAAAATAAAATGTAAATTTTACTACCCAAACTATTATGGTACAATCAACTACAACTGTTAGAGAAAAATGAGTCTTGAATGCAAAGTTTCAAAATAAAGCAGAAAACTGGCTATGAGTGGCTATATGAGTGACTATATGAGTGACTATGACTACTTCCTCCTGGAGAAAGAAGGAAGAATACGTGAGGAAACTTGGAAATTTTTTTTTTTTTTAGATTTTTCTAAGGTAATTTTAAAGGCTTAGTGACCTATGACTTCTGAAAAAAAGCTTTTTTTGTCTGACAGTTCTAAACTAAATTTCTACCTCATGGTGACTGTAGGAAGCTGAACTTTATGACCCACATGGTCCATCTCAAGCCTGTGTGCCTATTAAAACATATTCAAAGCTCCCAGGTGAATTGTTTTTGCCACACGTCTGTGGTAAAACACTGTGAAAGGGAGGGAGGTTTGTTTTTCCAGAGATGCTAAGCAAACAACCTTCCTGATCCTTGACTGCCCTTTGGAGCAGGGCTGCCAGCACTGTTTGTAATAGGCTCAGTACTGCCTTAAGTTGTGCTTATCGGGGGACAGACCAGCTGTACATTGTCTAATACAATTATTCTGTCAAATCCTATTATTATTGGTGTAGTTTACATGAGGAAACACTTCTTTCGTCAGCGATTCAATGAGCAAAATCAAGTATCTAAAAATCAAAAAAGCCATACGACAACTATTTTAAGGACGTTAACTGCACCTACTATAGGATTTCTAAAATTACACAAATAGTTTGGAAAAACACAAGTCAAAAGAGTGCCCAGGTTATGGTTTTTGGATTCTTGTGAGAAACTCTTCTCTGCTAACAACACACATTAGTTTCCCTGAGTTAAAAACAAAGTTCAGACTAGTTTTACCATGTGGAAATTAACAGAGGTCATACCTAAATCCTCTGTTTGAGGTTGACTTCAGATGTGCATGTATCAGCAAAATTAATTGCATTATCTCCACTGTGTTCTCAGGGAGATATGGGTCACCATTTTTCTCAATGAAAACTATACTTAGACAAGGGTTAAAAGACAATCCACTGATTAACCCACTAACTTTTAATAACCTTCATCAAAAGTTTAATATCCATTTTAGATACTGCCTCTTCAGCTAGTCCTTTGATAAGCCATAAACATTGTCCATTGAAGAACATTCTTTCTTACTAGCTAAGTTGAGTTTTTCTAAAGCCAATATTCATTCCCTCATCTTTCTTAATTATTAAACATTACTCTGTGGGCAAATATCCACTCTATCATAAATCTTTTCAGACTTACATTAGTGCATCTAATTTACATCAAGCAGACTCAGGTGAGAAGCTCCCCTGAGGATTAACACTTTGGGTTTTTTTCCCAGATTAACTGTCAGTTGTACTGCAGCAATCAAAGCAGGAAAACTCTTCATTCCTGAGACCTAAATATATCACCTTAGTAACAACACAAATTAGAGGATAGCTTGGCATACTAAATCAGTTCCTGAATCTTAATTTTCACAGTGCCTGTCCATAACTATTCATGTTACTTTTAGTTGACAAGACCTGGATGATTCACTCTATATTCCATTTTCCTAATGTTATTTGGCAGATTCAAGTATCATTTTGAAAGGTTTATGCTCCTTGTGACTGTTGAAGAGTAGGTAGTTTTCCATTGCCTAAAGCAGGGATCTTGACAACTGTATATATGCCATTAATACATTATTTTGGCCAGGTAAATGTCTTACTTGACATCTGAAATGATCTTACTGTTAGTGGAGTTACTTTTTCCACTCACAACCTAATTTGGACAAAGTCATCCCCTGCCTCTCTGATCAAACCCATGGTTCTTTAATTGTATTCTGCAAAAGTCATTGAGATTGATGATTAACTCACTATACAGAGAAGTGTCTTCAACCACGATAAAGCCATGCAGTGCTAGACTAATTATTTTGCCTATAGAACCACGTTATATTTATTACAGACATTAGCAGTAAGTGGAAAGAGCATGGTTCTTCTGTTACTGAATTAAGCCCAAGTAATTGTTAATTGAAAACATAAACCAGGAGTACAGCTAACAGAAAAATCAAATTTAACAAGGAAACCATTCACTTACAAAATTGTTTTGGTATTTAACAATTATCCTCTCCCAGAAGAAAGGTGTGAAATAAATGGCAGTCTAAATTTTCTAGACAAGGGACTTTGATGTAATTAAAACTATCTGATAGCATTGTTTCCACCAAGCCACAGGGGACTACAGGCTAATATATTTGTTGCTGGCATATCGAAACACTAAGACTGTATTTTAAGAAGTCTTGTTATGTGTGGGTTTATACAAAAATCCTACCAGCGTTACCATCATTAGACTACTTCACTAAGATTTCACTGAGATGTAAGATTCAGTGACCCTCATGCCTAAAAATTAAAGTATTTTATAAATTAACATTCTCTATGTCCTTTATTTTAAAACACACTTGTTATACCATTTATAAATTGTTAAGTATTTTTAACAACAAAAATATTTTCTTTCCTTTCTAGAAAGGCAAAAATTTTTTCAGCACACTAACTTTTCTTACATCTACTATCAATGCTGCCTAGGCTCTGATTTCACCTATGTTTATTTCTTTTTCCGTGGGACACGGCAGACTAGACACTGCCTGATGAAATTTTTCTATCACAAAGTATCTTGATCAGGAGCACGTGCCAATAATACTGTGAAAATACAAGGATGAGCGTTCTTTACACGTCAAAGAAATTAACAATGTGCTTCTGCCAAATAAAGTTGTCTGGAGATTTTAGGTCTTGTTTTGTCAATAAAAAAATAATTTCTCATGTAAATACCGCTCCTGAGCACTGTGTCCAAATTCTTACTTCAGTACAAAACCTGAACCTGCTGGTTGCCCTTTGCAGTGACTAAAATAGGAACCAGGCAAGAGGGCACCCTCATCATTCTCTAAGTCTTGATGACGTTAAAATAGTAGCTTGTAGCTCCACGAAGGAGCAGCACTCCTCAATGATTTTTTCTCCTTTCTTGTGCTTTCCATGCGGGCATGAAACCCCCACAAGAGTAAAACCTCCAACCCCCATAAGCAATGCCCAAAGAGGGAGGCTGCTGTCCCTCCCTGCTTAGCCACAGTCAGAGGAAAGGTCTTTTGACCACGGTTCTGTCTCCGAGCTTCCCCACGGCTCAAACAAGCCTGCAAGGCCTCCTTGTGTGCTCACAGCCATCCTGGGAAGCTTCCTCTGATTCCCCTGCTCAACTGTCTTTCAAATAATTCTATGTACACCCTGCAAATGAAGAACAGCAAGGGCTCGGGATCGGCTCAATAATGGCCAGTTCCCAGCGACATCAAGGACAGCTATTCAGATATTTTCTCTGACAGTCAGGTTACTTAAGCTTCTGCTTAAATTTGTAATAACCTTCCTCTTGCTATTACAGAATATGCTGACAGATTTCACAATTTGCATCCCATTCCTCCTACAAAACTCTGAGGAAGATTTATGGCGGCAAGGACTGCAGGCTGTGCATGCTTTGGCAGATCTCTCTTAGGTCACTGGAATAGCCCTTACCATGTGCATCCATCCGTATACCTCATGATGTGATTAGGCTGTTGCAGTTTGGGCATTCCAGTTTCTTATTTGCTACATGTCCTGCTCACTAGCGTTGGGATGCAATCCAACAAGCCCTACTCAAATCTGAAGAAGCTACTGGCAAAACAAGCCTTTTTGGTAAGTTTCCTAGGCTTTCCTATAAAATTCAAAAGGGATTTGAACTCTAAGTTCCATCAGAAGTCACTGGAACTGAGGTTTACTGACACAGATTTAAGAAGTGAGCATAACACAGCACATATCTCCCTAAGTTGTTACAAACTTCATACATTAATCTATCTCACTAAGCAGACCACTACTTTGGAGTTATCTATGTGCTAATAAACTTCAGTCTTAAGAATACAAAGTAATATCTCTTAGCTCACCCTAGCTGGAGCAGGTTCATCTCACAGGGAGTTTTATAGCGCAAATCCCCATCAAATACTGGCAGCCATCTTTATTAAACATTTACTCTCTTGTTCTAGTTTTGGGGTTTTTTGTGTTTTTTTTTCTGTGTTTTGTATTTGCCAATACTCTGTCCCTCTCCCTCCCGGGTTGCAGGTGACTCATGAAGCCATCTGGACAATTTACTCCTGTCAATTGAGAAACAGCTTCTGGAAATAAACACAACATAAATACTGTTGCAATAAAATATGGCTTTTCTCTACATTTCCTTTTCCTGTTGGACAGGGTCAAAAGGAAGTTTCAAATTCCTTGCTGATGCACCCATAATATCCTCTCCTGAGAGTTTTGAACAAGAGAGTTCGAAGGCTTCAGTTACTGCAGTTCTGTGACAGATTCCTGCCCTGCTTATTCACTGTTCAAAGGCATTTTATCAGTGATATGACTGCAATTTTTCATTCATCATAGAAATGCAACACAATTGTCAAGACTATCTGCCATGTTCAAATAAGGTTCATGACTACAACAATGAATTTGCTGCTCGGGTATTAAATGCTATGTTACTATGCTTAGATTTAGATATAAATCTAGACCTGTACATCAGTTGCATGAATAATTAATGAACTAGTTCTTTAAAAAATTCTAAAAATAAATCTATTCTTAAAAAAAGAAACCAACCAAAAAAAACCAAACACCACCCAAAAACCTCCTTTTATTCTCTTTCCTTTGCATTGACCCAAGTTCTAATTTTGTGACATGTTCATTTAAACTGACATGATTTGTACCAAAACCTTCATTATACAAGACAGCTAGAAACAGAGCTGTCTTTAACAATGAATCACAATTCTAAACTTTATGAGTTACCCAAGTATCTATTCTGCCAAGGAAGACTGATGTCATAAAGAAGCTAAACAATGGAAATGTATATAGTAAAGCTGTGATATAAAGCAAGGTGTGCAGATGCTCTAGTTACTCATAGACACTTAAAATCAGACACCTAGCCAGTCATTTTTAATAATTTCTAACGTATAGTTTTTCCTTCATATTTAATTATCTTTCTAACTAAACCATGAACAGTGCAGACTATTTGGTTCAAAATAAACCACTAACAAATGCATAGTCAGATGTGCCTTTTCCCTGGTGTACATTCCTATTTTTTCTTATTTGACACATTCGCTGATACATTACGTGTTATAGTGCGTGTAGGCTATCAGGTTGAAACAGGACAAACTAACAGCTTTGGCAACATCCCCCTGCACTGAAAAAGAGCAACTGAGAACTGTTCTCACATAGAAGAATGCAATTACTTGCTCTACTGAGTATCGATACAAAATGAAAGGACAATCCACAGGAAACCGCAGGGCTGAGATTACTTCTACAAGATTATTGGTTTACTTTGTAATCAAAAGTAAATTACCACAAACAGATGAATGAATGCGTGATTTCTGCATCCATGAGCACCAGACATTTGAGACATAACTCTTCAGCTGAAAAAGAAATGCTGCTATATCTACATTTTCACAGTATGGTAAGCATTTGTACAGAAGTCACCAACATATAGTTAAATGATCTGTTCAAAATACCTTTATTCCAGTATCATGTTATAAGTGCAGTAGCAAAATGTTATACCAAACAGATTTCATATTTCAGTGTTTAGCATTTCCTGATTTGGAGGTGGTCAAAAAGACTTGCAAAGTAGTAGCTCAGTCTTTTCTGCATCTACCTCACAAAATAATCTTTAAAGAAATTATTTATAGTACAGAACTTGTAGTAATGTATTGTTATGCAAAGTTTTCCATCGCCTGTAGAAACTTTATTTACAAGCCAAGTATGCAAGAAGGAGCCAAGAATGAGCAGGGGGAGGGGACAAACCCTTTTCCAGAGTCTTCCTTCAGAAACTGGTGAAATCTTTCGCATACTGTCCAGGGCAGAGCTCAGTCAGCCAGGCGCCTGCTTTAAGGTCACCCGCCCTTCAGCGAGCATCTTGCCTGAAATCAACTCTTGTGCAGGGAACCAAAAAATAATGTGGACCACTGAAAATTCACACATGGCCATTTTCATGGCAGAATTTTAGATGTAAGAGAGGAAAGGGAATAGGTTAATGCCCTGTGTAGGAGACAACCTATATAAAACAAATAAACCACACGGATATCCAAGTTCAAAATGCAATTTTCTGAGATGCGAAGTAGATAAAACTTCAACTATTAATCTCTAGAATTACAGAATTATGTATTCCAAAGTGAAAGGTACTTCTGTGCAAAAATTCAACTATTAATTCCAAGTCATATTCATTATAAAGGTGTCCAAGAAATCAGAAAATATTTTACTTTTCTCAGTCTAATGAAAAGCTGCACTAGTTTCTTTAGCTCCTACCAAACATTAGTTTACATTACTGAGCACAGAAGTAAAAGATATATTCTACACATTGTCAGTTATTTAAATGCTGAGACATGATGCATAATATACCTATGTTCGAAACTTACATCATATGTTAATTTACATCACTGGGAAAAGTGGTGGGCCAAAAAAGGTTGTCTTTAATACCTGTAACTTTCACCACTGCAACAGGCTAGACAGTATTTAGATACTTGGACTGAGGAACAAATAATCTTTGGTTATCCAACTTAAATAACTTTCTCCAGGAGTTCTACAATAAAATTTATACATTGGATAGACTGAATAAAAAGCAAAAGCAAACAAAAATCTCCTCTTTCTAACAGCTGATCTTGGAAACTCTTACAGAATTCCACCAAAACCTCTTGCTTTCTTCAGGTTTAGCTGCTCCCAGGGTTCTTAATTAACAATTGCTCATCCTACGACTTGACCACATTACACTAGAGAACTACTTCCATTATATTTGCTTGCAGGAACAAGACTACTGCTTCAATACATCATCCTTTGCAAGATCAAACTCGGTGTATTACCAGAGGGAAATTCTGCCAATTTATTTTACCAGATTTGAAAACTGTATCCCCAGTAATTCCAAAATAATGTATTGTTCTGCATGTGTGTGTACAGCACATGATTGAAATTACAGTTTAAAAACACAAAAGTCTAACGATATACAGGAATAATAAAAAACAATTTGCATGCAGTACAGTTAACTATCTTAACTGACTTTGAGGCAAAGTCAAGAGATTTAGGTACTACTATGGAAGTACAGAAGACAACACTTTGTACTATCTAAACTCCTACCGTCAAAGACAGAAATCTTATTTTCTCAGTGTGTAATTGGAACATATCCTCCAGAGCTGCTAGAGATAGACTGCATTAGTGATAGAAGTTCAGAGGAATTACCACAGCCAGGAGTCTTTTGTATTAGCAGGCAATACCTTCAGGTTTCATTTTGTGGTAAGCTCTAAACTGATCTTTGGTAACACCTTCTGAGTAAGCGGTAGGAGTTACTAGCTTAAGATTTACTCTATGACTTTTTAAAGTATACTATAACCTCCTCTAATACTCAAAGGAAGTTAATGACCAGAACATTTCACTTCTGCAGCTAGCACTGTCCTTGTTCAGGAATTCCACAATCTGCTGAGCCAATATTGTTTTAACGAATGGGAGTTTGCACTCCGAAACAGCAAAAGAAAAAATGTTCCTGGAATTCAGGGTTGACTAGTAGTTCAAAGCAATTCAATTACTGTAACACAGTAAGTAGGAACGGCAATTATTTTCATACTGAATTTATTTAATGCACCTAAAAAGCCGACTCCTGACTACACTTAAGAGAGTCACACATAGACAGGTCTGTCAAATCCACAAAACTCTCTCTGACGACAAGTGACAATAAAGCTGGATAGGGATGCTAAAATTATTTGTTATCAAATAGAAATGGCAGAAAAACATCTGAATCACTGGGTTTGAAGGGTCACTGGTTTTATGTTCAACCAGCAGCTGGTTAAGAGCGCTGCACCTGAGTGGTAAATTCCAGGGCCAATTCTGTTTAGTATCTTTCACAGCCTGTACAGACAGCATCCTCAGCAAGCCTGGGGACAGCATCAGCTTGAGAGGAGCCGTCAATACCTACCTGGAGGGTAGGGCTGTCATTCAGAGGACACTGACAGCCTGGAGAAATGGACTGGCACTGAACTTGAACACTGTAAATGCAAAGTCCTCCATGTCTCATGCTCCCATTGCTCTCTATAACTATCTAATTCAAGGGTATAGAGAAGCGAGAGCCAGATTGTTCTCCGAGACACATTGTGAAATGATAAGGGGGCAGAGATGCAAATTGCAGCAAGGGAAATTTTGGCTTAGTTATTAAGAAGAAAAAAAAAAAAAAAAAAAAAAAAGAAAAACTTAGTGCTAGACTGGACAAGCAATGGAACAAATTCCCAGAGAGGCTGTAGGGTCTCCATCCTGGGAGATAATCCAGTTGAGACATTGTCTAACTTCAAAACTGGCCCTGCTCTGAGTGGAAGGTTGGACCAAGGGACCTCCAACTCAAAATTATTGTAAAGTTCTTCAATCCTAAATTTTCTAACAAACACAGGAACCATCCTTTTCTTTTTTTCTTTTTGAAAACATAGTTTCCATAACCACCTCTGCAAACTTGAATCAGGTAAGGATGGTGAAATAAACTGAATAAACAATACCATAAAATTAGCCACTGATATGGTATCCATATTCAAAAATATGGATATTCAAAAATAAATTAATACTGATATTTTATGAATAAAACATTTGACAAACACCAGGTAGGATTCACACTACCATACTAGCATTCTGTATTTTTCTTTGCTGATGCACATAAAGATAGATAAAATTAATGTTAGGTTATAAAGATTAAAATTTTAGGCATTTCCCACACCAGTGCAGCTGCAGATTTCTGAGGAATAAATGACAGAAACAAAGGGTCTGACCTCTTGCTTGTAGCCCAGGTCCACAAGTCTCATGCGCTCCTGGACTGTCTTGGCGCACATACCATGGTACTAGCTGGCACCTGCGCCACTTGTGGGTCTTCCACCTGAAACAGGGGGGAAGCAATCAACTTCAAACAATCCATCTAAACTTGCAGCAATCAGAACTGAGGCAGCATAACTGCTAGATAGTGTTAGAAACCACCACCATCTATAGGTTATTATCACTAACTACTCACAGCCAGTTCACAACAGACAGTAACAATACAGTAAACTTTTCCCTCTTTCCTGTTAACTTTTTTGCTCCTTTTAGGATTAGGCTGTTAAGAACACAGGGAAGGAAGGAGGAGGTGGAGGAGGGAAGAGAAAGCAAACCATATATATTTTCCAGGATTTCAAAGTACAAAGATACATTAACACTATCTAACAAATACACAGTGAATACAAACCACAACAGGAGAACTATATATTAATATAAAACATTAACACACATACACAGGATGAGAGAAAGAATTATCAAAAAAGAATAGTATACAAAATAATAAAATGATGTGACTTGAATACCAATTTAACAGAACTCCTTTGCTATAGATTAATTTCTGGCATGCTCAGAGTACTTTACCAGTCAACAAAATGGCATAATAATATTTGAAAAGTGGATTTAGAGGAGTGACACTAACATCTTGTAAAAACAATATAGAGCCATTAAACAGGGTTGAATTTTAAATACTAGCACACCCTAAAAACTCCTTCCTTCCTTCCTCCCTCCCTCCCTCCCTCCTTATCTCAGTGAAGCAAAGATGTGTTGAAATTTCCCAAATACACTTCAGAGATAAGACTCCAGGGTTAATTTCTGGTTCACACAGTATTTACTGCCAAAAGACACTCCCAATACTGTCACTTTCTCTTTTCCTTCTTTCCTCTTCCCCACATCTTTTCTTCCCCTCCCTTAGCCATGCCCCACAACAGAACAATAAATGGAGAAATTCTGCCTTGCTTGAAGCACAAACAAGTCTTGGAGTTACAAAGACACAGTCAGATGAAGAGTCTCAGGATTTTTGATTTGTTTTCTCAAATTTCAAATTATATGATGAAAAGGGTAAAGTTTTCATAGCAAACAAATGCCTTTGCTAAGCTTCATCTTCCAAATACTATCCCAAAAGGAGAAATGAGAAGCAAGAAGGGAACCCAGCTACTGCAAAACATTGGGACAGTGGGTTTAAGTGACTGTGAGCATGCCTCAGGCAATCCCAGAGCACCTGGGGCCTCAGGCAACACCTTACAAATGTGGAGCCAACACAACATGAACTCACAAAAAACTTTGATAAGAAATGCAATATTGTGCTGCTTGAATTATTCTATCATCAAT
Organism: Psophia crepitans; assembly: GCA_013399095.1. NCBI lineage: Eukaryota > Metazoa > Chordata > Aves > Gruiformes > Psophiidae > Psophia > Psophia crepitans. The sequence continues at coordinate 318,560 of VWZZ01001874.1, forward strand.
ATAAACTGCTATGAAAATTTTACAAAGTTCCCTTTTAGTGCTGGAGAATACCCTAGGCCTTAAATATAACAAGTCCAGACAAGTCTGGTTGTTGTCACATCTCTGAAATAATCCACGGTTGTCTGAATTACTCAGAGTGTGTGTGTGGAGAATGCTACATCCACAGTTCAGACCACTGGCTGCTCTCAGGTTTAAAATTATCTCAATGGTTGGCACCTCAAGTTTCGTTGTAACTTGCCTCAGCAAGCCAGTATCTGAACTAAGGCATGAGCCAAGCTGAGGGTGAGTCCGTCTGTCACAGCGTGTGTAAAGGTCAGAAATATGCTAAAGGAAATATACAGAAAATGTTTTTAGTATTAGTTTGTGTCATGAAATTTAAATCACCTCACCTACCACTCTCTAGTAATATAAACTGTGGATTTCTCAGGGCTGAGGGGGGTGGAAAGATGGCAAAGCAGGGCAACAGAACTCAGCTCTCCTAAATGAAGCTGCATTTCAGTGCTTTGGATAATTTAGAAAGGAAGATTATTTTTGTTAGTAGTATAGAATTGCAAAATAGTTGCTGAGAACGATTTATCCCACGAAGTAATTCTTAGTAGTTGCAATGTTCCTGCAAAAGAACTGGAGCGAAATGAATGGGCCCAACTGAGACTGCATATCTGTTCTGAAACCTTGATTTAGCTATGGATCCTATTTTTCTTAAGAAGTGGAATTCAACAAACTTTTGAGGTAGTACAAGTTGAAAAATCATGTCTGAGCCATCTCCAGTCAATTCAGATTACCTGTAGCTATAGCAGACAGGAGAAGCTTCACATTCCTTTTCCTCAAACAAGGAGTCTGGGCACTCACGACCACCGTTGGCGGGCAGTTGGATGATGACTCGGTGGCGGGACTGCTTCTTTACTGTGACACCTCCTGCAAAGAGTAAAAGAGGTTGTTTCTCCTGCTACTACATAGGGATGACAGTAATTAGGGGAAAAATAATATTTAACATAACAGGTATTTGAGTCGATAGCTATAATAGTGACGTGCTATTTTGTCCACATGTAAAAAATTAAGCCTAATAGATCATTTTAATCATTTTAACATTTTAATCTGAAGGCCAGGAAGCAGAACTAAACAGAAAGAAACAGTAGCAATACTGTATAAATGAATATACAGATGAAGTGAATGCACAGTTCAAGTGAACAAATATTAAACAAGCTCAGTTTGCTGCTACGCTTTACTTTTTCAAAGTGTAAATTTGCCCTAATCATTTGCATGCAAAACCAGAAACAGATATTAATGGGAAGAGATTATTATATTTCACATTTTTTCTATTCAGTAAATGTCTCAATCAGAAAATCTGCTTGTCTTTAGCTTATCTCCACAGCTAGGAATATAACAAATTTAATTTACAGTCTTTGTTCTCTCCAGGCCAGGCTTTAATTCTGCTCCCTATATCCTCATTTCCCACCTGGGACTCACATTATCCTATCTAGATACACAAAAAAATATTCCAAAAGAGCATGCTTTACATTTAAATGTGAAGTTTTATTTCCCACTCTGGAATTAATTTACACTTTACAGTTTTTAATTATTATAGTCATTCATTATTAATGATAAACAGTAAATAGTTCCTGTAGGAATTCTGAGTCCAGTGATCTTCAGATATCAGTTCTTCAGGCAGAAAATTAAGAGAAAAGTCACAAATCTGCATTAGTTCCATAGCAATACCTAATACACAAATATTGTTAGGTAAAATTTTTGGATTTTTTTTTTACCCCCCCCCCCCCTTCCCACAAGAGCTGTAGCACAGACATTTGGCTGACTGGGTTGATATCAGCTTTGGGTAGGTTATTACAGCAGCTGCAGCTTGTCTGAACACAGAAGCATGCTGGACCACAGCCAAACAATTGTAATTAGGAGCAAGTGGTAGGAGAATCCCGGCGGTGGCTCTTCACCACCTGGCCACTTTTCAGTGCAGAGGAAACCCTCTGCACCCCAGTCAATCAGCTCCAGGAGATGCCAGGAACTGGCACAAGGGACAAGGCAGACGTGCAGCCCAGCAAAGCTGCTGACCAGCTTGCTGACACAAATGGGTAAAACCCATGAAATAAAAATTGTTTGTGTAGTATAAAAAGAGCTTGACTCACTAAATAGATAAAAGGCTTCTCTTGGTTCACAAATATACTGGAGTTTAGTAGCATATGTGCTAGTTTGGCGTAAATATTTGTGAAGATACGTTCGTTGCATCAAGACCTTTCTTAAAACCCACAGAAATAAAAACAGAACAGGATAGCAGTTTTGTCCAAGACAATCTGCTCCAACAAAAATATTTCAGAAAGAACCATCAATATTGCTGTAAAAAATAATGCAGTAATAATGAAAACCTATTTCATAGATTCAGATTCAATGGTCTTACTTCTCTGTTCTTTTTCAAAGGTTACAAATTTAATCTTCCTAACCCTTTTTGTGTTTGTTAGAATGCGCTAAGCACTAATAGAAATTACTGCAAAAATAACATTATGTTTGTGTCCTTTATAAAGCATAAAATATTGACCATGATATTTGAAGGGCATACGTTTGATGCAACAATCTCTTACACTCTGATAATATGGTAGCTGTGAGTGACCACCACATCCCATATAGGGATTAGCACCCTGTGGAACTCAGGGTATTACAGACTCTGCCTGTAATAGTACATATTAGAAAAACACCTCCTGATAATCTTAAAAGAGAAAAAGAGACAAGGCAGAAAAATGTGGGCATATTAAACCAGTCATCACTAACTTTATGTACGATTTCAATGTACTAAAAATTCAAGGGAGACCTACGTTGTTTTTAAGAGCTTTTCCAAGTGTATTAAAATAGTATTGCAATGTATGTTTAAATCAGACCATTAACATCAACTTAGAGTCTGCTCATTTTTATTAACTTTCCCTCAATTTTCCTTGGAGTAGCAGAAAACAGCCAAAATTATATACAAATGCGTCTTGCTCTCTCTACCTCCCAGTCTACAGACCCTCGGGTTTTCTGATGAGCAGAAAGTTCTGACATAGTTCCAAAGACCAAATCTGGCCATTTTATAATCTGACAATTCAAATACAGCTTCTACAATTGTACTAGTATCCGTTTTGGTTTTACACTAAGAGTTATGAGTCTGCTCTGTGACTAGCTATCTTTTTATCAGTGATGCAAATGGGAGTTTGTAACATAAAAGTAGGCAAAATGTGAAAAAAAACCAACCCAAAGACATGCCTACAGAAAACATGTAGAATTCTATTCAGCGAAAACACTATGTCCTCCTTGCAGCTAATCTACCAGCTATTACATTGTCATCTGTCAGAAGGAGGTGTAAGTATTCTGCCAAACGTGACTGCTACTTTAACTTTTCTTTCTTTTTTTTTTTTACAATCTGTCTACTAGTATACAATGGATAAAATTACCTTCTTGACATGAAGAAGGACACAATGTCCAGTCACTGAATGGAGTCACAATACAGTCTTTCCTACAGGGAAGCAGACAAGGCCTCACTGTTTCTGGTCGGAGGCTCTCAGGGCATCTGAAAAAAAAACCAACCCAAAAAAGAATCATTATCAAATAAACAATCATTCTGCAGTGAAATTGTGAATGGCGAGAGGTACTGAATGCCTGCAGGCACAGGAGGGGAGTGCTAGTTGCCCAGAATTCACCAGAATTGAGCTCAGAAATAAAAAATGTTAGAATTTAAATGTAGCTGGTGGAAGCAAGCCAAAGGTGCAATCTACACCTTGGGATTTAACAAAAAAAAAAAATAAATTAAAAATCATGGTTCCTCATTCACAATTCCAGACTTTGGTTTTTGAGTGTTATTTTCAAGCTTCCAAATGATTATGAAGAAAAGCCATCTAGTTTAGCTTAGCAAAATGCACTTTTAGCGCTTCATGTATTTACCAGAAACATAAATTCTGAAAGGAAGCATGTTTAAACTAAACCACCTTACTAACCCATGAACAAATAGGTATAAGTTGGCCACGATTATGACGGAAACCAGAAAATGGTTTGAAACTGCCAGATCAATGAGACTGTGAAAGACTGTCAGTAAGTACAGAAAACCTTCCTTGTCTTAGGAAGAGGCTTGATCAGCATACAAAAAGGGTTATTGGACTGCCACATATGGGACTCATTAACCCAAGTAATTTTCCCCCATTCTGTGTTGCTATTATTGCATCAAGGACAAACAACTCTCTATGCTGCAATATCTGTTTTCAGAATGATGCAATAACTCTTGCAGAAGTACTGCAAATCTTCAAAATAATTTTAAAATTACTATTCCTCTATAAGTGCACAGAATGTGTACTGTCAGGTGATTATATAAAGAGGTAAGAAAAACGTCACATCTATATTTTAGAGCTTTTGACTCATTGCAGAAAAACATTACTTTTACTAGCTTTTCCTCTTGTGGCTGGTGGTCATCTTGGAACAGAGATGAGACACCAGTTTTATATTTGGATTGGATTAGCTGGAAAAGCTTGGCTTGTGTGAGACATCTTTCTTGCCAGGCTGAAGGCAGCACAGGCAAGTCTAATGATCAGCTGTGGAGAAAATGTGGTCTCCACGGTCACCGGACAATTCCATCTGTGTCAGTGCAGGAGGAGAAGCAGGGGGAAAGGATGAGAAAAGTTGAGTTGCAACTTTACAGGAACATGTTCTTCAACAGTAACACTTGCTAGTTTATGATTTCCATCAGTTGTCTCTGCATTTTCCTGTCAATTCACATAAATTTTTCAGAGTACGATCCATCACTGCGAACCAGCACCAACTTCTTGGTGCCCTCTTACAATGACATCTCTATTCTTTCTCTTTTCTTCCCCAAAATACTAGCGTGAAAGACCATGAAATATTATAGCTACAGCAACATAAATCTTCATCACCTCTTTATAAGCTCTCTACATTTGTAAGTCAAATTGTGCCTCGTTTCTATGTAATTCCTAAAATCCAATTATATATGCCTGAGTGTATTATATGTATGGTCAAGTACACTTTAAAAAAAAAATCTGCCACCAGTGATATACATTGACTACACTTTCAGAAATTTTCTCTAAGGTTACAATTGAAAATGTTTCTGAAAAAGTATAGAATGTTGGCTAATGGCTTTTTCCTTAAAGGACAACAGAAATCATAACCGTACAAAAAAGTCTGAAATACCCACATTCACTGTTTCACTGAGAACTTCATCTTTCAGGAGTATTGAACATCACAATTGCTCTTCAGATCCTTGGGCAAGGCAATTAGTTCAATTAGAACACCATTTCTATCTTTTATATTGTTTGTATTTAGTATTTGTGGCTTAAAGTGAAGTATTGATTTTTTTGCAGTCCTTACTCAAGGTCAAATTAAACAGAAGAGATACAAGCTGAAGTCTGTAACTTGTGAGGTAGATAAGTCAAATAATATTGATTGTATCGTACCACAGTACTCCTTTTTATTAAGGGGAGTTTAAAACAAGGTTCCTATTTACATTTTCATGTTAAATGTCTGGTTCTTTAAAAACGATTCAGTGATTTTAATGTGACAATTTGAAGGATCAACCAAGACTTTTTTTTTCTCATTTCACAGGATTCATTTACAACACAATAAAACAGCCCTCCTCCCAAAACTTTAAGGTCAAATCAAAGGCAGAGACATTAACAGCAGATTTAAAAAGGAAGATAAATCATTAGAGGTTTTTTAAAATGTAAAATGAGTACCAAATAAAAGATACCATTGCATCATGACCGAATAGAACAGCAATTTAATGCAGATACATAACAATTTAGATTACTGAATGTTCTGGCATTATTCTCCATATTTCCATTTAAAATAAATTAGGAATAAGTCTACTGCTGAATAAAGCAACAAATGGCAGGCACTGTGCAAATATTTTGTGCTAGAATAGCTGCCTCATGAACTTTCCAAATGACTTCTGCTGTCAGCTCTTCTAGCTTTGAATCTGTCCTCAGTGGGATATATTTACAGACTGCCAAACTGTATGAAGATATTATCAAATGCATTTTAGTAGCACCTAATCTGTATTTAACCCTGGTCACATATTAAACCACAAAATTAAATCACTGGGCCACAGGGATCTCTTAGAAAAACATGTATATGGGGAAAAAAAACTCACAAAGGTTATCAAACTAATGTTTCAAACTAGTGCTCTGTCAGAGCTATACTATACTTGACCATCTCAACCTGCTTCTGAGAAGATGCGCTTACATGGGTTGTACTGTATTTTGATCCAAACCAGTATTTTTGCATGGAACTGCACCAATACATATAACAAACTGCTTGCTTGGAGGTACCACGAGCATCTTGGAAATGGTACTGCACTGCACACTATACCCACTGATGGCAAGAAGCCAACTGGATTGAGCAGTCAGTCAGCTGTCGGCAAAATCGCCACTGTAAAGATCACTCGTAAAAATCAATAGCGAGAAAGATATTTTATAGTCCTTCTGTAGCTTCAACTACGTATTTTTAGATGATTTAGTTTGATCCCTCATGAGAACACAAAGACAGTGGTCTTTTTGACTTTGCATGCAGTCATTGATGATATAAATATAGAGCAGTAAAATCCAAAGGTAATTACAGTGTGAAAATATTTTTTAAGATCTTTACTTTTTTGGACCCACTTGTCCCACGTTGACTCTCACACAGATGACCTTTCTTGTCTGCATCCCCACGGAACAGGTGGCCTCCCCGTTCCAGCTAGCAGAGGAGTTGAAAGCAGAGACAGACGTATCTTCTATGCACTGTCCCCACGGGCCGGTCTGCCAATGATACACAGTGCAAGAGTGTTCGTTACAGCTGCGTGTTTCCTGTAGGGCACTACTATTTGGGCACTGTACTCCTCCTGGAACAATAAAACAGGGCAACGGTTCATCCAGTGGAAGGAAATAACGTGTTTTATTAAAAAAAAAACTCACAACACTTTGAAATGTTATTGTTACATATTATGACTTTGATCACGTGAAAGAAATGTTGTTCCTTTTTCCTCTTCTTCATTTGCCCAATACAGACCTTGACAAACTTCAGTCAGCAGACTACACAGAACAGAATGTACATGGACAGTAAATGTAAATGTGTACAATAAGGATGCCAAAATAATCATAACCTCTGTAACACAGTAATGTGCTTGGAGTAATCTACAGCCTTTTGATTTTGGGCTTCTCTAAAAGAGACTGTAAGAGATCACACAAGGAGGTATGAAGGCTCCAGGCGGAAGAAATGGTTAAATATTCTAGTTACGCATGTGTAGAGACCACTGTTTATGTCTAATTCACAGATCAATTAAAAAGATTTTTGGAGCTCTTGTGCTCTTGTCCGAGCTCCCGGCAGATATTTATCCGTTTTATGTAATTAGCAAAGAAGATGGCACAGCTGGCAATTTCAGGTCCAGACTGAGATAACAAAGGCTGTAGCAGGTAAAGATTAAAATGCATTCATGTGTCAATAATTGTGAAGAAAAGCTCAGACAATGCTATCTTTGTTGTGTCCAGTTTCAGATGTTCAATTTCTTATATTCAAGCACTTCAAAGCTAATCTGGCCTCCCAATCCTCCACGAGTAAAGAAGAGGTCTTTCCTACCAGGCTTGATCATAGGCTACTAGATGGCTAGCCCCGTGAGTAAAGAAAGCCAGGGGAAATATAAATAACATTTTAGTCTTTCCTAAAAGTCAAGAACAGTAAGAAAGATCACTGAAAGAGGAGCTTTTTGTTAGTTAGTGTAGATGAGCTCTACTTAGCTTTTCAGTGAAAGAAAAAAATGCATGCTCACACCAAGCATGTATCAGAGAGCATATCAGTCTTTCTGTATCACTGCTGAACTTCAGGCTGACCTCTGGCCCTACAGACATGCAAGAGGGAAGGGGTTTTAAGCACTCATTGTTGAGAGAAATTAAACAAACAACTAAATGTAATCAAAGAAACAATGAATACTTCAAGTACTCCAACACAAGTCAAGCATCACAAGCCATGAAAATATTTTATAACCCAAGTTGCTTTTGTGGAACATCTAGATTGGCAGCAAATATGAGGACAGGGCCATTCTAGTGAAACCACAGGACAAAATCAGAATTCTCAAATTGTTTCCATAGAGATAATCTTAACTTCTGACTTTGGGCTAAAAATATTGATGCAACTAAGAAACAGTAAACATCATATTAACTGAGATGTCATGCCAAAGACAAGCTAATCTTAAGTTTTGCAAAGCGGAATTAGAAAAAATAAAAAAAAAATGTGTGAATGTAATTCAATGTAAGCAATGACTGAAAGGGAATTGGTTCTGACTCAGAATGCATGCAACTTGAGTCTATCAGATTTGCTTTAAATATATGTCAACGTGCATAGCACCAAGACAAGACATGTCACATGCATTCTCCTAAAAAAAAAGATATAAAAAAAAAAATCAAATGGTAAACCAAAATTATGGTTATATAATATGTTTCAAAAAGTTATCCAAGCAGCTTCCTTCAGGAAATAAAAGGTCTTCCAGCCAACAGCAGCAGATAGAAATATAAGCAAGAAAATTAGTGTATTTTGGGGAAAAAAAACCAACAAAAAACCCCCCCAACAAAACAAAACAAAAAAAAACCCTCAAAGATAATAAAGTCACACTTTACTTGGCATGGGAGAGAAAAATGATCTGCATGAGGAGTCTAGAAATGGTCCCCCATTACAAGGGTTAAAAAAAATTTAGAAGAGATAAGCAAGATTACTAAATTAATTATTTCCATTTGATGTTAGTTCAAGAAGAAACATAAGGGAAATATTGAAGAAAATTCACAAATTAAAGGGGGGGTGTGTGTGTGGGAAGAAATGTTTCCCCAGGAATGGATGTCATAACCACCAGTTCCTACGGCATTTGAGAATAAAGTGACAATTTAGATTCAGTTTTGACAGATATGCAAGAATGTATATTCAGGGAAAAAATGAGAGTGACATTGACTTGTAAATGAAAAACATTGGACCATGAATCTCTGCAGCTCAGTGGGAATCCAGTTCTGTTCAGATGAAACCAGTAGTTAAAAGAGCTACATAAAGAATCAACAAAAGTGGAAATCATATTACTGAAATATAAACCAACTATCACAAGTACTAAACCTTTATAATAATAAAAATTATACTATTTATTTACAAATCACTGTGCCATTCCCTCCAGGAAAACAGTGTTCCCTTGCTCCCTCAAATTAAAATAAGTACAGAAAAAGCAGAAGGGGTTAGAGATGGCAGTTAGAGATGCATTTTATAACATCTGTGTAGGGGTAACAAGATCAGGGCTGCTCAACTTTAAGAGCATTACACCAAATGAGGACAGGTTTGACAGGAATATAAAAATGAATGAGTATCACAGAAAAAAAACAATAAAATAGACATTTAACTTTACCAGAATACATGAAAAAAGGCCATACAATACTAAATACATTTTTATATAATACATGATTAGATGACAGTAAATAACTGCTTGGTAGTATTAAAAATATTAATTTGAAAGTACAAAACCCAGTTGAAGCTGAAGCAATTCTTTTTGGTTTTGGATGCTTAAGCAAAGTACACTTGGAAATGAAAGGCTAGCTTTACAGAGGGACTTGCATATTCCTCATAAAATAGCAAAGATATGAGGATACTTTCCTTGAACGCTTTAACAGAATTGTCACATTGTCAGATTGCTTTTCTGCCCGATTTGGAGCTGGTAATGGGCAAGACATCTTGCTCTATGATATTCAAGGACTGGATTTTGTAAGGTGGTTTTTTTTTGGTGACACTGTCTTGATAACTTCCGAATTTCAAAATGCTTAATGTTTTTAAAGCATTTAGGATAATTTTAATTAATCACTTTGATATCACTCATTTTACAAATGCATGTAATTTTTTATATGCATTTCAAACCAGCTGGAATAATCTTAAAGTTTAAGAAAACAGATGCAACCGAAGTGCATCTGAAGTGAATGCCAGCCAGCATGGATTCGTGAAAGGCAAGTTCTGCCTGACCAACCTCATCTCCTTCTATGACCAGGTGACCTGCCTGGTGGATAAGGGAAAGGCTGTTGATGTAGTCTACCTAGACTTCAGCAAAGCCTTTGACACGGTCTCCCACAGCATTCTCCTGGAGAAGCTGGTGGCCCCTGGCTTCGACAGGTACACTCTTCGCTGGGTTCAAAACTAGCTGGATGGCTAGGCCCAGGGAGGGGTGGTGAATGGAGTGAAATCCAACCGGCGACCGATCGTGAGTGGTGTTCCCCAGGGGTCTGTGTTGGGGCCCATCCTCTTCAACATCTTTGTTGATGATTTGGACGAGGGAATTGAGTGCACCCTCACTAAGTTTGCAGACGACACCAAGCTGGGGGGAAATGTCGATCTGC
>VWZZ01001874.1:329176-480101 GCA_013399095.1 Psophia crepitans
TGAGGAGCAGCTAAGGGAACTGGGGTTTAGTCTGGAGAAGAGAAGGCTCAGGGGAGACCTTATTGCCCTCTACAACTACCTGAAAGGGAGTGGTGGTGAGCTGGGGGTTGGCTTCTTCTCTCAGATAACTAGCGACAGGACAAGATGAAATGGCCACAGGTTGCGCCAGGGAAGGTTCAGGTTGGAGATTAGGAGAAAATTCTTCTCGGAAAGGGTGGTCAGGCATTGGAATGGGTTGAGGCCTCACCAGAGCCAAGTACAGGGGGACTATCACTTCCCTACTTCTGCTGGCCACGCCATTCCTGATGCAGGCCAGAATGCCACTGGCTTTCTTGGCCACCTGGGCACACTGCTGGCTCATGTTCAGCCGGCTGTCAACCAGAATCCCCAGGTCCTTCTCTGCCAGGCAGCTCTCCAGCCACTCCACCCCAAGTCTGTAGAGCTGCCCAGGGTTGTTGTGGCCAAAGTGCAGGACCCGGCACTTGGTATTGTTAAATCTCATACTGTTGGCCTCGGCCCATCGATCCAACCTGTCCAGATCCTGAAGATCTGTCCAGATCCTTCCTGAAGACAGATGTGGTCAGTACCTGCAGACCGCTAACTTCAGAACAAGGACAGCCCTGTTTGTGCAGACCTCCTGTTCCAGGCCTGCAGACATTCATGCTTCCTCATCTGGTGAATATCAATTATACAAACCAAACAGACCTGTCCTATAATATACAACAGGACAGGAGTTAGGGTGCACACATGGGGGACAAGAGGTCTGTCCTCAAGTCCTTTCTGAGATAGGATTTGAAGCCCAGACCCCACACTCCAGGCAGGAAGTGAGGGGCTCTGAGGGGCTCCTGAGTAAAAGGGGAAGCACAGTAATGTCCTCTCCTCCAGCTCACATTCACACACAGGTGGCAGGTCACCTTGCAAGTCTAGCCTGAAAAGTCAGGTTCCCCAGTTGCAAAACTAAGTGGGCTTTTATTCCTTTTTCAGCTGAAATCAGTTAAAACTCATGAAAATTCCTGTCTTCTCCAAAACTGATCCTTTGCTGAATAAGCAATTTGCTGGGAAAACAACTACTCAATTCTGTGCTTTCAGATTTAATTACCAAGCACAGTTATTTCAAGCCAGAAAAATGCAAAAATTAAAAACAAACCAACCAAGCAAGTATAAGGAGAGTAAACGCATTAAAAATCCCTAAATATAACTCCTCTTTTGCAACTATGAAGTGAAAGTGCACTGGAATTTTTACAGGAATAAAATTTTAAGGCATATCAACCATAATTTGTCTGGAGTTTACAAGAAACTCTTTTGATCCAGCTACTCTTTACATGTTCAGTAAATCAATCTTGCAGATATATGAGAAGTACGAGCTATTGGCCCCTGTCAAACAGAAAACCTGACGAGATGGACAACTGATATTCTCTACTATCTAACTCAGTGATGTTTAATAGTCTGTGATACACGAGGTCACACTAAATAGTCCTTTGTTAATCTATGAACATACAATAGTCATAGTAAGTGTCCTGGTTTCAGCTAAGAGAGAGTTAATTTTCTTCAAGAAAGTCAGTATGGGGCCGTGGTTTGGATTTGTGCTGGAAGCAGCGCTGATAGTGGAGATGTTTTTGCTGTTGTTGGGCGATGTTTACACAGAGCCAAGGACTTTTCGGCTTCTCGCACCACCTCGCCAGTGGGATGGCTGGGGGTGTGCAGGGAGTTGGGAGGGAACAGACAGAACACCTGACCCCAACTGACCAAAGGGACATTCCATACCATATGGTGTCATGCTCGGTTTATAAAGGGCTTGGGAGGAAGAAGAAGGGGGGGCAGCGGCGTTCAGAGTGATGGCGTGTGTCTTCCCAAGTAACCATTACGCGTGACGGAGCCCTGCTGTCCTGGGGATGGTCAAACACCTGCCTGCCATGGGGAGCGGTGAATTAATTCCTTGTTTTGCTTTGCTTGTGCACGCGGCTTTTGCTTCACTGATAAAACTCTTGTACCTGAACCCACGAGTTTTCTCACTTTCCCTCTTCCGATTCTGTCCCCCTTTTCCAATGAGGGGGACTGAGCGCGTGTTTATGTGGTGCCCAGCCAATGGCTGGAGTAAAACCACGACAGTAAGATATTGACATGCATGTGCATCTCTGTCCTAAGAGAATATTTCAAACAAAATCATCCTTCACTCTCATTTTATTAAATTAAGCTCTTTAATGAGATCATTTACCTTTTTTTGCAGTTGACTTGTGGTTTGTGTTTTGGAGTGGCTTGTTGTTTTTTTTTTAATCTATACTTTTTCAAAATCAGTATCAGTCATTTACTACTAATAAAACTTTCAACGTATCCATAATATTAGTGTTATGCTGTATGACACTGATTTGTCAATGTCAGTCAATGGCAGCGTACAATCAACAGAGAATCAATCTGCGTACCTACTATTTACTAAAAAATTAAGACTTATTTAGTACCTTTTAGTCTCAGGTTATGGCCTATGTAAAGTAGTCTTAGTACACATTACTAATCATATAAGATTTATTGTAAGTAGAAAATTAAAAAGTAACAGAAATATACACATATACACATATATAAAAACAAAAATAGACAAACAATGCTACATTCACCAGAGATAGGTTCAACTGTATACAATGCCTTTACTAGAACTATGCAGAACAACTATATGATGTATCAGGTAACATCATTATGTCCACTGCTGTCATTTTAAATTCTGAGACAATGACTTTCCTGAATTTCTTACTGTACCATGAAGAATGTATTTGACAGTGACACAAATGAGCTACCACTATAGGCAGGCTCACAGACAGGCAAATTTATAAATCACTTTATCTTTCAAACCTTCAAGCTGAGGACAATGATCTCAGAAAAGATATCAAAAATGGTTATTGTGACACCCATTTCCACACAGCGTCATCTCACAGACCACAGGAAGTCTTAATATTGAGGAATGAGACTCCACTCACTCTCCCCACTGAATGCAAGTAAATAAGCCCATCACAGATGTGTGTAACCACACTGTGCTTGAGGCTCTGCAGCTCATGGCTTGACCATGTAGACGATGTGTTGCTCTGGATGAGGAAATGATGAGAGGGCATACGGATGAGGTCAGCCTCTGGCTCAAGCAGAATTCAGTGTGGTGCTGAAGTGGCAGTCATATCCCAGAGCTCATTAGGAAACTTTGTCACTACTGTAATTTACATATGGCTTCAATTTTTCCTGTGAAGCTGTACTTGTCACCAAGGAATATCATAATACCACTGAATTATTCCTATTCTAAGTCATCCAAGAAAAGTGATTATACTGTGCCTGCTTCCTGGTGGCCAGTTATTCCAACCTGATGTTTTTTTCAAACCAATTCAGCAGCAGAAATAGGTGGGAAGTAAGAAGAAAAATAAGGTCTTCAGTGTGAAATGACAGGTCTATCACGGGCAGTCATCATTAATCCCCACACACAAACATTCTGTCATTTTGCTTGTTATTTCAAAGGAAAGAAACTGAACAATCACAGACAATGCTTCGATAAGGACCTATCTGAAATGCAGATGAAAGAACCTATTTCAAATGTATTTGCAGATCCTAAAAAAATTCAATGAGGTATTCATGTTTACATACCTCAATGAACAAAAATTAAGCACTTCGGATAGTTTGAGGGATTGCAGTATTCCTTGTGTGTGTAATGGCTGCAACTCTGATCTTGCCAGGCTTGTAGACTGAATTCTCCATGACTAGCAGGTAGATGCATGTGATCAAGGACTCACAGTGATAAACCTGGGCTCCTTATATCATCTTACAAGGCAACTTTAGCCTTATTCATAGATTTGCAACAGATTTGCACATTCTTTCATTAATTAATGACCAATCCTGATATCGCAAGAATTGTATATATTTATGTACAATATATTTGCCCCATTGTGTTCTAAATAAAAACTCTCAAATATCAAGGCTAAATTATACAGGAAACAGCTGACCTAACCTGGTCTGTCTCTTATACCAACAGTTCAAGGAAACGTTCAAAAATCCAAAAGGGAACATCTGTGGGACCATTCACCTGAACAGATCTGATAGCTGTTTTCAGAACTCAGTTTTAATGTGTAAATGAAATTATTGGTCTCACATTTATGAGACTTGGGATTTTTAGTTATATATAACGTTTACAGAGTTTTTACCAACAGCAAGGTGCATTTTTTATAAGCTCTGAATAGAACTGACAGAATATAAAATGACCTCCCAGCACCACCTACAGAATCAGTATTTTATGTTTTGGGAACCCTGCTGATCTCTGTCATGCAATTCTGGAGGTGAAAAGTCATTTGTCATGCAGCAAATGACTGAAAGGCATATGAGATGTATGAAGAGAAATATGACAATGTTAATTTCAGTGAAGCGTAAGAAATAAAAGCTAAACTGATACTTTTTGAATGTAATACAAGCAAAGGTGAAAAGTACCTTCCAGCTAGAGTTGTAACGATTTGCTAAGCCTTGGAAGGTTCTTTTATTTATTTATATACATTTATTCTCTGGAGTTTATACAGAGCGTAAAGGAGCACGGTGTTGAAGACACCTGACGAAGATGCGAGTGAAATGCTATAAGCTAGGTAGACATAACAGCTTTTATCCTTAAAAAAACCCACAGAATAACCTCATCTCAGAATTGTGGTGAAGAGGCCAGAGTTCATAGAATCATAGAATCTCTAAGGTTGGAAAGACCTCTAGGATCATCAAGTCCAAAGACCTCTAGGATCATCAAGTTCGAGCAAAGATGAAGCACTACAACATCCAGGTAATGAGCTGGCTTTCTTAGCAGTAGTTTAGGGATCTCATCACTACTTCCTGTGTGGTTTGGAACTTGTCAGTCTCTGTGATCATTCAGTACTGGTTCTGATCACTGTGCAACAGAGAGAAACAAAACTCATACACCTAAACCCCAGCCTACACTTAAGTGCTTTGCTGCATCTGCAGCCTTATAAATTATCCCACAATGTGATAAGTGCCAGAGTCAGAATCAAATGGGTATTTTTCAAAAAGAAGCATAAGAAAGTGGAAACATTTTCTGTAGTAATTTAGGTTTTCACTTCTGCGGTATGCTTGTCAGGATGTTAAATTTCTCCAGTAAAACTGCATAAGCATATGGAAAATCTATTATCTTGACCTACATGGAAAAGCAAGAAGCCTATGAATGTATGTTTATTGGAATTATCTGAAAATGTGGCTCTGTGTTTCCCTCAAAATGGGTGTATTTGACACACTAGAAAAAAAGGGACAACATAAACTCAATTTTGTTTCTAATTTTAAGAGCATTTCTACTTTGTTACATAGACCCACCTAAGTAATTTATCATTTAAATCACCTACTAAAAAGAGTATAGTTCTGATTGCTTCTTACACTTGTAGCAAAGGTCCCTTTCAGGAAAAGGTTGAAAGTACCTGCTCTGTTACATATTTTTTTACAATTAGCTGAATTACATCAAATACACAGCATACTTTTAGCAATGAAATTAACTGTCTTTGCAAACAGAGAAGTGTTTTGGTATATGGTAAAGCCTGTCCCTTTCTTTCTCCATTTTTCAGAACGGTTATTCTGTTTCATTACTTGCATACTTTACAAGTTCAACCAAATTTCATCTTAACTCTGAAGTTTAAAAGTTTTAAAGAAGAATTAAAACACCCATATATCCTTTTATATTGAAGGCATTTAAATTTACTGTCGGCAATACATGTGAGCTAACATCTTCCAAGAACTCTTTGGTGACTATGTCTTTTTGCTGTCAGTGCTTCACAAGGAATTTTACCAGTTGGATCCCGGCGCACCTGACGTGGCCATTTTAGAACCATGTTCCACGTAGAATACCTGTGCTCTATTAGCCCCCAGGATACTTAAGAACAGAATAGAATAAAGCCATTTATAGGAAGCATGCAAGATCATCAAATAGACGTGAACCTATATCTAAAACCTTTTTCTTCCTTTCTTTATATTCCAGCTACGCCTTCTCTTTGCAGAGGCTGCAGACGCTGCACAAGGACCATTTGCATGAATGAAAACCATTCACATGAGTGAGGATTTGCAGGATAAAACCGAAGTGTTACTATGAGTAGAAATGTTAACAGGGTCACATTAGTTACCAGTTTGAGCTAAGCTACAAAAGCCATTTTGTAGTATTTGAATCCATTAACCCATAACCCTCACCTTTTCAGCATTCATACTTATAGCCTTCCAAATTGGACCTAAATTATAGCTAGCATTACTAATAATCCTCTATAAATATCTTTCATAGAGATCTGCATAAGAAAAATAATTTGCCTTGTTTATTTTTAATAGAAAATGGGAAAACCATATATTCAAAATCGAAACAGTAACATTATGCAGAATAGTAATTCAAAAAAAAACCCCACGATTAAACGAAACAAGCAAAATAAGATCTCCTCTTTAAGACAGCTTTAGCTACCAAGAGTAAATGTAGGCTAAGCATTTACATTTTCCTGTATTTAATAAAAACCAAGTCCACTTAAAAATTTGTTTCTGTTGATCAAGAAATCACTTTGACATTGCAAAGACAGTTGAGAATTCACAATCAAACAAGAGTCTGCAAGAGTATGCGACCTTACCTTCACCTGCATAAGCCAGAATGGAGCGGGCACGCATCTGCTTCCCTTCTGTGGTTTTGCCGGAGCAGGTGTGTGAGCAGGAGGACCATGCGGACCACATGCTGAGCACACAGTCCTTTGGGCATGGAGCTTCGCAGACAACCGGGATTGGGTAGATAGCGTCTCTACACAGCTGTCTGTCAACCTCTTCTCCTGGGAAAGGAAAGGCCAGTAGCAGTCTATCATTTGTTAAATTAACTCAAAATGAGCAATCTAGTCCAGATGGGCACACAAATAAATTAGATTCTGTTCTTCTGTATAAACAAGGTAAAGAGATTTTTTTATTAAAATTACTTGTCTCCTCTGCCTTGATCCTAGAAGAACATGCTTAAACCTAGTTTAATTTGATATTCTGCTGAAGTGAATTCCAGCCTGGGTGGTCTTTAGGCTTTCATTTTGTCAACACATATTTGATTCCACAGAAAATTCTAATGTGAATAACAGAGTAGATAATACATCTATGGAAAACTGTATACATGGAAATGCACGTACATTAATCACGGAGTCTTCATCCATGTTTGTGGGAGAAGGGGAAAAGTATCCTAACTTACAGCTCAGCCAGTTTTACAACTCACAATTCATCCTTTGAATTACAGTTATGCATCAAAATATGAAGAGTGCTGCAGTAAGATGCAGTCAGAATGTCGTTTGTCACCCAAACCAGTAGCACATCACTCTTTGTGTCATGGAAGTACAAAAAGATCTATGCATTTGTATTCTGTCACATCAATGCACACATTTCATTACAATAAAAAGATCCAGGCTGGTATAAACTGTTTAATAGAATAGAATAGAATAGAATAGAATAGAATAGAATAGAATAGAATAGAATAGAATAGAATCATTAAGGTTGGAAGTGACCTCAAGGATCATCTAGTCATACTAGCTAGTGTTTAAGTAGCAGGGCTGCTTTTATTTTCAGTAAAGAAATCATGGGAGCATTCTGTCTGAGATTTGTCTGAACCAAGCCCTAAGCACAAAGTTTTGTAAGGTGACATAGATATTAACTGATTTGATCAGAAAATCATATTAAGTAAGGAATGAACAAATAACCACATATTCAGAAGTCAATAAGTCTCACTGATAGTGACAAAAGCCTCAGGATAAATCTTTACTTTGGAGCAGATGATGGAAAAAATGAACGAAGGGGGGAGAGGTTTGGAGTCACTGTTTTAGAGTTATAGCCTTGTTATCATACAAAACAGTTACATAAAGTGCTTGCAATCGAAAGTACCAGGAACTGAGCAGTAGCTCAATATGTAGTGCTAGTTACAAGGAACTGTAAAAAAGTTGCATCTAAGATGACACTGGACTTCTGAGGCCATGTTAATCTCATACAATCAAGGCATGGAAAGAGCCAGTCTCATTCGTAAACATTAAACTTTTTTTTTTTTAAGCTTTCTGAAAAGCATAACATTTTAAAAGCATTCAAATGCCTTCTATGTTATATGATCCTTGCTGTACTAGAGCATAAAACCTTCTGTTGAATTATGATTCACCTACTGACACATTATTGAAACATGTGCAATCTCAATGAGACTGAACAGGAGTGCCTATAGCGCTGCACTTTCTACAATCCATCACGTCAACCCTTTTGTTTTAGTAGCTAATGTCAACAAAATAGTTTCTCATCAGGAGTTGCAATGAACATAAGCCTTCAATACAACAAAATATTTGTTAGAAATAATGATTAAATACTCTATAATTTAATGATAAAGACATCAGCCAGTGTTAATAACCACCACCTGGATTCTGAAAACCTAATTCGGTTAGCATTGTGAAAGCTGTAAATGAAGCCAAAGATCTATAAACACAGCTCTACCCAAACCTCAAATAAGGCTTTTATTGCTTAATAGAATAATCATAAAATGAATCAAATACTAATATAAACAGAAACTACATTTTTGTCATGTGAGGTTTACAGACTCTTAAAACCTCTCAAATAAGAATCTCTGAAAAACTGAGATCCTGAAAATAGGAGGTGCTTTAGCACTAGTGACATATCATGAATCCCAGAATTAATGACCAAATTCTTTATAAAAAGGGGAAAAGATGAGAGCCATCCATCCAATATTATATCCCTTTAACCAATGTCAAATATATTATTCATACAGAATCTTTAAGCACAACAAAACTGCAAACATCAATCTTCCTTGGCTCTGCAAACCAAGGGAAGCCCTGCAGCTCATGCTTTTAAAATAGCCTGAAGTAGTCATAATCATCTGAATTATAAAGACCTTAGAGATCAAGTCAGTCTCAATAGCTGTATTTTCCCATATTAAAAATACAAATTTGAGCCCTGCCAAAGGTTTCATAGATCTCCCACATCAAGTTCTGCTTCCCTCACTGGACTCAATCTTTGCATCAATTGTTCCTTCTCTTGTATCACAGGTCATCACATCCTGACACCAATGCAGGAGGGATTCTTGTTTGCTTCATCAGAACGGCACATGTTCGGACTGAAGGACAAGATGGAGGAGCAGACTGCAAATTTCTGTTCCAAAGAACAGAAAAAAAGCTAGAAAAGGGGTAAAACTTACTTTCAAATTTTTTCATTGCCAGGTAAGACTCACTTTCACACCTTGCAAGAAATACTACTATTGTAATAAAGTATGTCATAGTGTAAACACACAAGACTATATTAATGTTATTTATCACCTGCCAACTAAGGTGGTGTTGACTTGAAACTCAAGCTAAATTTGGGGTCACAATAAGAAATCATGTTAAATTAGTTTCAGTCTGAATTTATTTTTCAAACAAAATGTTTCCTTCACTCTTGCCTAAAATTAAAGTCCTCTTTGCTTTCACAGAGAAACTATTTTCAAAGTATGTATCTTCCATATTAGCATTTAATTTTTGTCAATTGACCAGTTCTTATCTGATTAATTCTACAGCGTAGATATGCAGTTGGAAGAAAAGTTTTATAATGGGTACTTATCTTCAGGGAGATACTTTATTTAGACTAAATTGTTTCTGACATTTCACTAATGATTTTATGAACAACTTGACCTTAGTTGCCTTCCTCTTTAAAGTGCATAGTGTAGTCAACTACCAGGAACCACTCAACCATGCACTGGGAACAATGCCAATGCAAAGACTAAAGCTACTTAGAAAAAGTTGCATTTGAAAAAGTTTCTCATGTGTAGTCTAATATTTTATTTGTACTTTATAGATATACATTTACATTGCACATGAGTCAAAGACAGAACTCCAAAAACACAAGTCAGAAGTCCCTGCTCTGAATTATTTATACTCTAAGCAATAAAATGTGCCAGCAATGTGCCCTCGTGGCCAAGGTGGCCAATGGTATCCTGGGATTCATTATGAAGAGCGTGGCCAGCAGGTCGAGAGAGGTTATCCTTCCCCTCTGCTCTGCCCTGGTGAGGCCACATCCAAAGTACTGTGTCCAATTCTGGCCTCCCTAGTTCAAGACAGAAAGGGAGCGATGGGAGAGAGTCCAGCAGAAGGCTCTAAGGATGACTAGGGGACTGGAGCATCTCTTTTGTGAGGAAAGGCTGAGAGACCTGGGTCTGTTTAGCCTGAGAGGGGATCTGATCAATACTTATAAATATCTAAAGAGCGGGTGTCAAGAGAATGGGGCCAGACTCTTCTCAGTGGTGCCCAGTGACAGGACAAGGCACAACAAGCATAAACTGGAACATAGGAAGTTCCACCTGAATTTGAGAAAACAACTTCTTCACTCTGAGGGTGACGGAGCCCTGGGACAGGCTGCCCAGAGAAGTTGTGGAGTCTCCTTCTCTGGAGATATTCAAAACTCACCTGGATGTGATCCTGTGCAACCTGCTCTAGGTGATCCTGCTCTAGCAGGGGGGTTGAACTAGATGATCTCCAGAGGTCCCTTCCAAGCCCCACCACTCTAAGATTGTATAGCAAAAAAGTAAAAACCAGAAAGATGAAAACAGCATATGACATTTCTGCCAAGAAAACTCTTTGCCATTTATCAGTTGATTTGTTCATTAAAATCTGGAATCTTGCAATAATCCATATTCAGAAACAATGCCTATGCAGTTGAATTCTATTTCTCTCTTACGCAACAGAGGCACATTTTGGGCTAAATTATCTAAATTGTACTGAAGGGAGTGACAGCATGTAGAACTGCATGAGGCAAAAGAGGTTTTGTTTTTCAAGGACGTAAAATGTCAAAAACCGTTTACAACTTTGATGGGATTTTTACAGACTTGTATCATCAGTAAAGGATGCCAAGGAGATAGCCCTACGAACCCACATCTCTTCCTTGAACTGTTATGCTGGATCCAGCTAAGCACTCAGCAAAGCGAGTCACTACATTAAAACCTCCTTGTGGCCTTCTTGTTGTGAAGGCCTTCTAATCTGTGTGCACACACCAGAGCCACTAGTGAACTACCAAACTACTTAATTGCTTTAAAACACATAAATAAACCAAAAAAACCCAAACCAATCAAACAAAAAACTCCAGATTCCCAACTGAGTAGCCAAATTTTTACAGACTAAGGAGAGGTAGCTTGTGAATAACCTACAGGAGGAACTGGCTAACTGTTCATAAGTATCAGACTGTATTCGTATCACCATTCTCTTTTATTACATTCACAAAGTAGATATGCTATCTGTGAAAATTTGGTCTAGATGCCGAAGGTTGGGCTAGATCACAGAAGACCTATGTTCTGTGTAGTTGCATCATGTCACTCCTTTGTGTTTTTGTTTACTCGTCTGTAAAATGTGTCTGATATTTAAATTTCTTTAAAATGCTTTAAGAAAGGGAAGCATTCCCAGAGTTGGTATCATTAAAGACACATGGAAACCCTCCTGCTTATTGTGCATCTTTTAATATGATGCATGCTTCAGTGCACAGTAAAAAATTGCTGTCAAATTCTGACTTGTAGTAAATGGAAACGCGAGTGCTTAACAGAGGGCAAAATTTTTAAAGCCTTAAAATGAACAGTAAAATCACTGCAAGGTTCAATGAGGCATAGAGAACAACTGGTTATACATACTAGGGTATATACTGTGTTGTGTGTATGTGACTGTATCAGTTTTCTTGGCTGATGGTTTTCTTGGCTTTTCATAATTTTCTTGGCTGATGCCTCTCTTACCAGTTTCCTTGTCTTGATGTAAAGCTGAAAAGGAGGCACACAATGTGTCATCCATTGGAAAACTTCTGGGCACCTGAACTACTTGGTAAGGCACCCCAGAGCTCAATGTGTAATGTGCTCGGTGTTTGTGGGTGAAGAAGGCCTTGTTGTTATAAAATTGCCTTCAATAATGCCTCTAAGGATGGAGGCTGGAGGGAAAAAAATGCAGTTAGTTCACATGATGCTAAAATCTGTGAGCTGTGCTGGTTTGGCATTTACTGTTTTCTTCCTTCCCTATGTAGAAAAATAACCAACAGGGAAGGATTTCACTGCCTCCTGTATGGGTTGTAAAAGTTGAAATGGTCAAGTCTGCTCTTTATCTTGAATTCCCATGCATTTTCCCATATGCATTCCTACCACATGAAGACCTATACCTGTCCTTATGCTGACTCCCTTGCCAGTCTTCAAACAGGTTGAAGAACTTCCCCAGGCTGACTGATGAGTCAAAGCTGCTGTGTGGACTCTGCCAATCAAAAATATGCCTACCTATATTCAAAACTCATAAAAGCAGATCTGTGGTATATGCTCAGTCCTGTTTTTCATAGAGAACTAACCTTAACCACTCTTTGTACTCAAAGTTAGTAAAGCCTATGTTTCTCCACTAAAAAGTTTGCACATGCTACAATTTTACAATCTGTGCGTTATTCCTGTAGATATACAAAGACAGTTTGACTAGAAGAGGGGAAAATGCTTTTTTTTTTTGGTTTTGGTGGTTTTTGGGTTTTTTTAAGTGTCTAAACGTCTGTTTTGATTATATCTCAGGGAAGAAAATAAGCAAGAAAATATCAGTCTAAAATGTAATTGCCTCAAAGCTGCAAGAATGTTAAAACTGTAATAGCATAGAAAAAGCATTGATCAGTTTAACTTATTATTCTAACGAAAATACAAAAAAACCCAAAACCAACTTCAAGACACCCACTGAAATAAGAGAAAACATACAATCTTTGAAGTTCTACACTGGGCTTTCATTAGTAACAACCTTGCCTACACATTAGCTCATTAGTCTAATGCAATTTTTCACCTTACAGAAAAGCTACTAAAATTATCGCAAAACTATTAATTTTTCAGATGCTAGGACACCATATATCTGCTAATAAGCAGTCATCAATCACGAGGATAAGTTAACACTATAATTTTAATTTCTAATACTGTTGCTTTTCTTTCAAATCACTAAACAATAAACAGTCCCCAAAGTTCACCGCAAAAGGAAAAATCCTGCCTGCCTAGCATGAACTGTCACAACAAATTAACTTTTCCTTCCAAACGATGGTGCTGAAGTAGTAGTGTGGATTTTGCTTTTTTCCATTGACCAGAAGAGGTAGAGAACTATGTTGTGAACTATGCATAGGAAACAGTGGAGGCCCACAATACTTTCATTCAACTTCTGTCTTTTTGTAAAGTCGCTTTCTGCCTGTCTTCTTCAAACCTCCAGACTTTACCTTGACTTCATCAGAACGGCTGATGAGAAATTCAGTCTCATACTGTGACTGCATTATTTTTTTGCAATTGTTTTTGTTTGTGTTTTGGTTGTTTTTCTTTTTCTTATAGAACTCCTCCCTGAGGAAAGCTGTCTTTCTCATAGCACGTGTCTCTAATTAAAATGCATACACAACTGTGAAAGGCTGACCCAGATTTTTCAGGAGGGAGAATTCAGAAGTTAATCTCCGAAAACCCTAATCAAATAAGCCATGGAAAGGGCAAACACTAATATTTACATGCAATTCGTCATATACCATGTTGTTTAGCCCAACAATCTTAAGAGTATTTGAAGGAAAAAAAGGAGCACAAGCAACAGTATCTGACTGACAGACCCATTTTTGCTCTTGAATCAATTTTTTTTTTAAATATAACACACACTTTGAT
Organism: Psophia crepitans; assembly: GCA_013399095.1. Taxonomy (NCBI): domain Eukaryota; kingdom Metazoa; phylum Chordata; class Aves; order Gruiformes; family Psophiidae; genus Psophia; species Psophia crepitans. Next base: position 342,813 of record VWZZ01001874.1, read on the forward strand.
AGACATTAGGAAACTTGAAATGTTTTATTAATCCCAGCAGACTTCATAACATCTTGACAGTGTTTATTCATATCTACTCCAAAGATAAAGGCTGTCAAACCACAAGCTTTAATGTCAGTAAAACAGCAGTGTCCTTGAAAACAGTAGCAACGCTGCTACCTTGTACGTAATTATTTTCTGTTCTAGCTCCTGAATGACCAGCTGTCAAAAAATCCCTCTGCATGAAGTGGGTTGAAAAATTTTCAACATGTTGAATAATTTTAACCTCTCTAATTATTGAACATAAATACTAATGTACAATTTATATTCTATACATTCATCACTGGCTCCAAAGATTTTAAACAAACACAATGTGGAAACATGGTGTCTATTTCCCTTGGATTATTCTTTTCAAGTGAAGTTTCTGCATTCATTTCTATTGCTTAGGTGTCTAGGTGGTAGCTCCAAGTGTTAAATCAGTTGCTAATTCCCTAATCACATGCCTTTCTCCCAATTGCTTTTGCTAAGTAGCATTTGCATTTAATTAAGTGTGTCTTAATTAGTTGATGGTTAATATTCGTGAAGTCATTTTCTTCTAAGAAGCATAAGTAGAAATGACACTGATTTCAATGAAGACAAATACACTAGTTTCTCACATCTGCTCATTATGCAAAAATGGGAGAAAGTTGGTCTAATGGTTTAATGATACGAAAACACTGTAGGGTTGTAAACTGTTTGATTTGGTGATTTGTGTATGAAAACTTACTGTTGTTTTGGTTTCAATGTAGAATTTGAAGCAGTATCATTCAGTCTATTCCTTACTAAAAGAAAAATTATAACATGATACTTATTAAAAAAAACCATCATGAATCTCATAAACATGCATGATTATTTTTTTTTTAAAAGAGAAACTTGCTACCACAAGCATGTACACCTTCAGCTCATTTACAAGTTTACCATGACTGCACACACAAAACCTGTGACATACAGAAAGGGCCACTGACTACTCCCCCTTTCACTATGCAAATACTGGAAGATATGAACACCTTTTAAAATACAAACTAAAATTGGAAACGTGGGTTTGGCTTTTTATTTAAAGCAAACATTTGCAATAAAAATGAATTATGATGGCAGAAATAAATACTATACAGAAGGAAAATGGTGCTTAGAAATCCACCACATCCAATGTTTCTCAAATCAAAGATAACAGCATGTCAACACACTTAAGAAAAAAATTATTTTCTGTTCCTTAATGAAATGAAACAGCACACTTTACGTGCAACAACTTCTTGTGGATGACAATATGCAATTTTACTCATATATTCACATTATGGGAAAAGAAATTTTGGTGAGTGTGAAGATGGTGGCTTCAAGAATGCCCACATTCATGCAGAAATCTAATCCCAGCCATGGTACCTGAGTGCTTCTACTCCTTCTCTGTAACCAAACCAGGAAATGTTACTACTACAACTCAGCTACAGCTTAAAGAGTGGCATATGTCTGCTAACCTTCCCCACAAAGTTAGCAGCTATTTAGAAAGAATCCCAAAGCCAGTAGCCCCCTGCCAAGCAGTCTATATGAAAGTTAAAAGATGTGAAAGACATTCTACTACAGAGATAAGACAGATCCAGTTCCAAAACGTCTTCCCTGTTCTTAAGATAACCCAGAGTTTCAATCATGCAAATTTCAAGACAAGTGAGTGACTGCTAAGGAATCCATTTCAGTATTCCTTAATGTATCAGATAAAGGTAAGGCTTTCACTATAGACAAAACAGTTAGAGGAATTATCAAATCCAAAATAACACTCCTTACTTTGAAACAATGACAGCAATAAACGGACAGCTTTGAAACAAATATGTAGAAAATACTTTAAGGATATATTTCCTTCTAAAATTGCTTCAGATAGGAAATAACTTTGGATGTTCTTTGAGTGTAACTGGTTAAAAACAGTGAACTTACACCTTCAGATACGACATTAATGCTTCCAGTAATCCCATTTTCATGTCTTGTAATAAAGAACATTTCTATTAGAGTCATCTATCAGGATGTCATGCAGATACAGTCTAAATTGGGCAGAAGGAAATAAAAATAGGGAAAGGAATAGTATTTCTTTATGTATTTTTTTTTTTAATGTAAAATGTGGTGTCATCTGTCACATATGTAGCAAGGCCAGATAAAACAACAGCATGAAAAAATAATATTCCATCACTACATTAACTCAGAAGTATACAGTAACCTGTTGTATTTGGCTGGGAAAAAAAACCCCAGACTTACTTTTTTCCATTAAAGTGCAAACTCATTTATGCTTGAATTCTTTACTCAATGAGAATAAGAAAAGTAGAAGAAACTCTTCTGCTCTATCATCTTAACAAGCACATTTTGTGGTATCCACTTTCAAACTTTAATTATTCCTTTATCCCATCTCTTACTTTTCACTATTCTTGGCTAGATTTACTTAAGTTGAAAAATGAAATCACATATATTTCATCCAGAAAATATGGAAAAAAGTTTTCCAAATCTCCCCGTATGTATTTATATAATTTTGCAAGTGGTAGTGGTGATGGCAGCCATGGTATCAGTTCCCCCAAGCATACACTTGGCTACCCGTGAAGCTCCGAACTAAATAAAAAAATAAAATAATTATACATGAAGACAGTGCCTCTACTATATACACAGAGGTACACAGAGTGTCTGGTATTTAAGACTATGGCTTAAAAAGTAACAGCCTTTTTGTCTCTGACACAACACTAGAGAAGTTACTAAGTACATATTTTGTATTATACACCAAAGACTAAGGGAAAACTCGTCTTGCAGATGATACCTTCTTTGAATTTTCACTACTTCTGACACCACTGAATATCCACCAGCACAAAGGAGGCTGTATCTGAACTATTAGTGATAATGTAAGTATCACTGGAAAAGACTGATCTAAATAGGAATACTGAAGAATTAATCCAAATTAATTAAAATGAGACTTTGAAGGAGATTAAGTAAACTGTATTAACATTTTGTATGGCTATCCTTATTCAGAATGAAAGAGAAAATTCTTAACAAATAGAATTAAGGCCACCTTAATTCTGACTAAGAGGATTCACAGACACGTTTAATTTAGTTTAACGAACATTATGTTTGCAGTTAATTTGGATCAACTTTCCTAAGTGTCTCCAGGCAGACAAGACAAAGTAAACAAAAACTGAAGCATGATACGCTTTTAGCCAAAAATCTGCTATACTTTAACTTTATGCCATAGTAGACTTGTACCACAGGACTAGTAGTCCAATATTGCTAATACAAAGTCCAGAGTACCTACACATTGCCTAACAACAGAAGTAAGATTTTCCTACTGCCTGACAGGTAGTTGAAGGGTTTTCATGGTTCATTTGCTAATGTAGTCTTACTGAGAATGATAAGGAACAGAGAATACAAGTGTATTGATCATAACCAAGCACAGTTGCCTTCTAGTGTCAAATAACCCAATCAAACATCATCTTGATATGAAAGAAAAAGTAAGTTTGATGACAGGCTATGGTTCCATTGAGAATAAAATCAATATTAGTCATGGAACCAAGTGGGATCAATATGTCAGACCCATAGGCCATTTTAAGCAGAATGGCGAAAGGACAGAAAAACTGCTGACAGAGCTATATGGAAACGAGAAGACACAGTGGATCTGGAGGATCAGATCACCTGAAAATTCACGGTGTATTTCTAAGAACACCTGGCAAAAACACCAACAGACCTTAAAAGATATAGCTGATCCCAGGACCAACTGGACATTCTCATAAACTTTTCCCCTAATCAAGCCACCATTTATACAGTGACAAAAAGTATGACTTCAAAAATAAAATAAAAAAAAAACTTTCTTCATTTGTTTGTAAAATGTTAGAGAAACTCTATTGGGTTTAACAGCAAAAAAAATTCCTTTGTCTTTAGACACTTTAGAAATATTTGTAGCGTGATTTTGAACATTGGTAATAGTAGGATTTTAAATACATGGTTTTGAAAATGCAACATGTATCTATTTTGACATTGCACTATGCCTTTTTGTTTATTTAGAAAACAAGAAGTTTTATGAATCACTGGGAATTATATTACTATTTTTTCACTACTGGATTTCTCATCAGATACAGTGAAAAAAAAAAAAAGACTTTAAAAAGGCTTCACAGGTATTTTATTGTGACTACTATTTCAGACATTTTACCCTCGTCTCCAATAAGCAAAAAATTAAGTGGAGAACAACTCCAGGAAGGGCAATGCAATGTCAGCCATTTAAAAAAATTTTGATTATAAATGATAACTCTGATGTGTTGATCTGAACTAGATTAACATTCAGGGATATGAGTGAGGAATAGAAGCATAAAAAGGAAACAATAGGCAAGACTACAAAAACAGTAGCATGAAAACAATGTGACAGCTCAACTAACGTCAGTAAAATGACAGTGCTCACTGCAGTCAGTCTTTACCATTCCCTGCACTGGGCTACTAATCTGCATATTTTAAACAGCTACCTTAAATGGTCTGGTTTTCAAGAAATACTAAATATCCATAACTTTCTGGAACTTCAGGCTTCTCATTTTCTGCATAAATATGAATTTTGGAGGATAACTTTATAAATAATGTTTTACTACTATAAAGTGAATTTGCAGCAAGTTTACAACTATACATTCATAAATATCTGTAATACCTCTTGATGCACAAATATACCTATAACTCAAAAGGGGTTTTAAAAGAATAAGAAAATTTATTTTTTTATAGTAAAAGATGATTGCACAAATTTTCTTTGCATTATTCATCCAGCTGCAGCTAGTACAGAGTTGTCACTCTATATGTAATCTGACAGCTCAATTCAATCACAGTTAAAACACAGGACCCAAGAGGTGCAAAAGAGATCACTGCCACTGTCATGTTTACACATTTCTGAGAAAGTTTTATAATTAATTTCATGGATGCTTCTGTCCATGTCCTGCTACTGGCAGATAAAATGCTGTCTTTGGAGAACATCGTTTTATCCATCTTGCAATGAATATCTTCTCATCATTACAAGTGGAAAGCACAGCATGCCTTTAGGGAGCTCAGGCTGTGAATTAATCTTGTCTTCTGGAAACATTTCCATAACTGATGCTTCTCTAGAAGACTAAAACTAAACCATCCTTTTGACTTTTCCTTTTTTCTGATCTCTCAGTATATGGATTCAGAGAAAGAGCTCCCATAAAAGCAACCAGAGTTGAGTAACACTGTATCTTATAAATCTATGCTAAATTAAGGAAATACATTAACACTGTCACACAATGAAATCAAAAGTAGCAGGAACACTTCTGCAAGTATAAGGACATTATAACTTTTCTACTTTGTAATAAGTTATACAAGCTAACATCCTAAAGCAACAGAAATCCATCAAATTTCACTGCAAATTTGCATCTGCTCAGAGGAATCAGCTGTACCCTGGAAATAAGGCTCCTGTCCCCTACTACGAGGGCATCACAGGTTTTCTAGAAGCCTCCCACAAGATTTAACAAGCTTCTAGCTAGCATTATTATTGTTTTTCCTCTCTTAAAAAAATAAAGTGATCCATTCTAAGACACTCAGAACAAAAGATTTTGTGTAGTTTCTACTTAATATATTTTCTCTGGAAAACACTAATGCAGCAATTTGCTATTTATAAAATAATATCAGTACCAATAAAGGATATCTCAAATCAGTAACATTAAAATCAAATATCAGGTAACTCCGAGGGCAAGATTTATACAGCTAATCCATAATTTACCCTCAAAATTATGTCAAGAAATCAAAGAGCAGTAAATGCCAGAATTAGAGTTGCCTTTGTATAATGCAGTTTTTTTAATTGCACCATCACATGATTTTATTTTTCCACTGGGTTTGTGCCTCCTTAAGTTCACAGATTGGAAACTCTTTAATTAGTAGCTATTTGGTATTTTCAGTTTTATGCCCTCTTATGTTCATGGCATGAGCCTATGTTTTATTTACCACACATTAATTAAAAGTGTTATTAAAACAGAATCAGTAATTTTTCTAAGATCCTTCTGTCATTGCTATCAGACGCCCACTAATACGTTTACTTTCAGAACACTCAAGACGTGACAGGTCAGTATTATTTATACTTTGCTGATGCTGAACAAAAGCAGAGCAAAATTAAACCCTGAAGAATGAGACAACTAAGGCTAGTTGTCTCAAAGACAAAGCATTCATTACTACAAAATGCCCACTTAATCCCCAAAGGGGATATATTCATTTCATAAATAAGTAGCAGGTTCTGTGGGGAAAATGTCATGTAGGCACAATTAAATAATTAAAGACTTCCATCAGATACATTCACATAAGGACCAAACAACTTTAATTTCCTAATGTTTGAGGGCTTTCCTTTGCAACCTAAATTACTTAATTTTGACATAACATTTCTTTCCAATTTTCTAGTTTTAAACAGAAGCCAAATGAAATATAGTACTTCTGCCATGGGTATTACACTGACTCTGGACAGTTACTGCTCTGCTAGGTGATCTCGCGGGTCAAAAGCAGGAGCAGACTACAACACACTGCGTTACAGTCCTAGAAGTGACAAATTTCCTTCTCTCTTCCCCTTCTCTGGCTTCTTATCCAGCCTTATCTTCTCCAGACTCTAATCCCAGTCTGTCACCTCGCTGTCCCTTTCACCCACCCCTGCCAAGTTCTCTCCAGCTGCTTGTCAGATCCTCCTTCAGACTAATCGTCACAAGACTGAATCCCTCCCCAAATTTGTTCCTAATCCCTGCCACGTACAGACATCTTATAACTTCCTTTGAGTTCCTTGCTTTCTCTCAGAAAAGTCTTGGAGGAAATTAGGCTCAAATCCTACCTTTCTCCAGATCTTAACCTCATTGTTTGGTCAGTACCAGTTTCTCACTCTCGTCTTCCATCCCAGGTACAAATCTATTTCCCTCTGCAACGGGTTCTGTGACTCTCTGTAGCTGAAACCCTGTCAACTACTTGAATCCCCAAAATTGGAACTGGAAACACTGGAGAGACTGGGATCCTCGGCTGTTTGCTCTGATTTGGCCCTCATTGTGGCCGAGTATGTTCTGCTCTTAGTAAAGTTTCTTAAGTATTCAGTGGAGCTGGTGCTTGTTCAGTGCACACAAATTACAAGATCTGCAAAATGACAGATTATCTTAAGGCTCTTTAAGTTGCACTGGAACACTTGTGAAATCAAATATTTCTTGGCAGATAAGAGTTGTTTTACATTAATCAGTACTCAAAACAAATTATGATTTGAAAGAAAGGTCAGACAATGAGCCGCATAAGGCTGGAAGCACTGAGAATAAAACTTCTATTTATTCTGACTCAACGTGACTGGCGAACGAAGATGTTTTAATTGTCACCATTTATCAACACACTAGTTTTGCAGCTTTGAAGTTTGATAACATCTATTAAGAAAATTTACCATTAGCATGCAGGTTCTCAGAAAATATAAACAGGCCTGTGCAACCTTTTTCTCTTAGATGGAAAATTGACTCCAATCTAATGAGAGGATACTGTCTCAGAACATTTTATCATAAAGATTAGTACTGGGTGGTATAATCTTCCAAGACAGTGGTACTTAAGTTATAACTACGTAACTGTATTATCAGATATCACATTATTAAATGTAATATTATCTCTTCTGACTAATTTTTGTAAAAATATTTAAGTATTTTCTGAGTCGGTTCTAAGGAGTTAACACATAACACACAAATCCAAACCCAAAGGAGTTCACTACTGCATCTATAAATCCAGTTTTATAACCATCTGTAAGTCCATAAACACCTTCCTTTCTTGTTTCATAACAGCATAATTTGAAGTAAGAAATGAAAAAGCTGTAAAGCTGACCTTCCTATAAAAACAAGTGTTTTGAACCGTATCTACAGTTATCACCCTCTGTATTCTTACTATGAGGAAGCTTGGAGTCCAGTCAGAATTGGGTTCCTGCTTTGCAGGCTGCTATGTAAACCAAAATTTATGCATCGAAATCCCTCCCTCCTAATTTGCCTACCGCTATTATAAGCGGTTCTTGCAATACCTTGCTTTTCCATCTGGTTGTGCCACCAAAACCACAAGCAGGTTACTAAGAGCATGCATCATACAAACATGCAATTGCACTCACTGTGGTATATTTCCAACATATTTCTGCTCCCCACTATAGCAGCTTTTACTCCTAGAGGTCAAATAAATTTGAAGTACACCAGTACAGTTTCTCTGGAGAGATGCTATAGTACATTTCAGAAGAAAACATGCCAAAACCCAGCAAACTCATCTGACTGGACAGTCAAATTATGCTCTATGATGCAAGAAAAAGATTTTGGAAATTAAGTTGGCCCACCTATTTTTAACTTAATTACATTCTTTATGAATGTTAACGTCTCTGCAGGCATAGTCCATATGAAGTGCAACTCTGACTTCAAAAATATGTGATAAATTGGAAACAAAGGTCTATTGCACTGTCATAAATTATAATTGCCTATTGCAGTAGGCAGATGAAACTCTGGTTTTGTTTTACTTACGCCTTTAATTGAAATCATCACATTACATTCCAGGCCAACTACTAAAGAAATTGACAAAGCAAGTGATGCATTTAAGCCATCCCATATAATGAAATCACATCATGTTATACAAACACTAAAAGCATTCACTCTTACATAGAACTTAATAGGGATATGTCCTCTTACCTAATGTCAAGATGAGAGACAAAAAGGAATTGGTATGACTTTTTATTGACAGAAAAAGTATCAGTTATCAAACTTCCTGAGAACTGAAATGGGGTAAGTTTAAGCAGTAGTGTGCACGATTTTGGCTTATATTCCTTTATACTAAATAAAGCAAATCTTGTTAAAAAGAAGTGCCTTAAAAATCCAGTGCTCTGAAACATAATGGTCTGAGAGTATGAGTTTTAAGGTCCTTTAAACTAACTGTATTTTCCCTCAGTACCATATTCTTACGTATAACAAACATCCTATAAAAATATACAATAGCTATTGTATGTAACCGGAAGAATTAAAGGAAAGAATGGACTAGCTTATAAATTTCATATTCTATGTGTTTACTGTGAAGAACAAAGTATGCATCTTTCATTTGATTTAAATGTCTAAGATGGTCAGCCAAAAAGCTGTCAGGCAGAAAAGAACAGTTCAAATCAATTCTGTAAAGACATTAGCTAGGAAATTAATATTGGGAAATGATGACGAATGTCCACATAACAAAGTTCCTGTAAGCATAAAGCAGTATCCACTGAAAGAAACTGTCATTAGCTACTGTATTTTTCTACTAATTGACTGCTGAGCATTGGCCAGATTTTGATCTGGTTTCTCTTACAGGATTAACTTCATAATTCAATGTAATTCGAACTTCAATCTGGCTTTTCATTCTTTTAAAAAGAACTGTCATAATGTGACACAAAGTAGGTATATTTTTTAAAAATATTCATTTGGTGGAGTCACCGTCCCTGCGGGTATTTAAGGAAAGGTTAGACACAGTACTGAAGGACATGGTTTAGTGGTTAATGGGTGGTGGGGAGACGGTTGGACTGGATGATCCTTGAGGTCTCTTCCAACCTTAATGATTCTATTCTATTCTATTAAAATATCCAACCAGTCTGATGGTTTCTTCATTCAATGCATATAGCCACACAATAAAAAGTGCAGAAGACTGTATAAAGCTTTCATTGATTTTCTTATTGTTTCCAATTATGAAAATTAATAAAGACCAGCAACTACTCATTTAGCATATATTTGATTCAAACCATAAGTATATAGAAAGAGCCAATTTTTGAACCAGACAAAATATTTTAAGTGAAAATGGTTGCACCAGCCAATCTTCAGTTTTTCCTGGTTTATTCTATATTAATTAGATGTCTATTGCAATAAGATATAAAACCACGAGCTAAAAATAGAGAAAAAAAAATACAATGTTGATTGGGAAACTATAGAAGAAAATTTAAACTACATGAAGAAATTTTATGAGGTCTTCTGCAAAGTAAAATTCATTAAAAAGAATACAAGAAATATTTCAGAATTCTAAGTCTAGAGAAAAACGGTAAAGCGATTAAATTCAAGAGGATTGTGTCTTCAGTCAGTCACACTGTCTGAGGATAAACACAGGTAAAGGAAATGTAGACTGTTCCAGTTTGGACAGTACAGTGCTTAAGTCACTTCACACAAAGTAGCTAAACTAATCTGTTTGAAATGTTTACAGATGGGTGTCTTAAGAAAACAGACTAGTTTACCTTCTACGTCTTTTTGTGACTACCAACACCATTGTTTTACCCAAAATATTGCAATCAGGGTACAGCTGACCCATGTCACATCAGGGTATACTCATGTCGTTGATCATCTGAATTTGCACTCCTATCTCAGGAGGACCAGACCTAGGTCACCTGTGTACACCCCTGTGCCAGAAGAGAACTCATGGCACTCAGCTACATCAGCACACATCTCTGCCTGAACAACTTCAGGAACAATTTTGCTACTTCAAAGAGCTGAAGGAATTTGCATATACACAAGGAGCCTTGCTGTTGCCATGGCTCCCTCTTCTAGTCATCTCTCACAGCTGTGAGGCAGGAGATGGCAATGACTCCAGTCTTTTCCCCTGTGGAGCTAACTGTAACCCAACAATTAGTGAGCTTGAACAAGGTCCGGAAGAAATTTGCCCTTCAAAAGTGAGATTTGTTTTATCCAAAGTAACACATGCAGGGGTACAAAGCCCAGAATATTATAAAGGCTGTAATCCAATTTATTATTTACACATTTCTACAAAATGAACCAGTAATTTCAGCCTACTGTCTGAGGATCAGAAGCACACTACTGACACTACAGCCACTGCTGGTACCTGTGCTACAGAGTTCAGCACAAAGGTAAAAAACTAAAAAACCCTCCATAATGAATGAACCAGCATTTTGAACAGCAGTTAATTTTGCAGATTTTTCTGTCAGAAACTACTTTGCCATATTTACATATGAGTAGTGCTAACGTATCTTTATGGAGTGGAGAAGTGGCCAGCTTGTCTACTATAGACTGAGTCTTTAAATAATACGGAAGTAGTTCCAAAATGGTATTCTTCATAGATTGCTATAGCTACAGAGAAATAGAGCAAATTCATCTACTGTAAAATCACTCTTCTGAACTGCATTAAAAACTTCATAGATAATATGTACACAACTGTGTGTGCATGCATGCAATTATGTGTTAGTCTGCAGCATGGAACATTAGCCACAAATCTATACTTATTAAAATAATCTACATGTGGAGTAATTCTGACCAGGCTCTGTCCAATCTTGGAGTTTCCACAACCAAAAGGATTTCTTTCACCTAAAGGAGCTCCTTTGTAAAATTCCCTCGAAGACTGACTATGAATATTTATTCTGAAAAGGTTCTTTCCGCAGTAAAAGGCTGAAGTTCCATTTATATAATAAAATACTTCAAAGTTCATTATAGCCTCTGCAATGACAACCTGGGGTACTGACTGTCATATTTTTTTTCAGCCTGAATGAAAATTCTGATTACTGCAATCCACTGTGGAAAGAGAATGACAATCATAGGCCTCCAGCAACAACATGGGAGGATAATCTATTGTTTGCTATTGTCTCAAAGGCTGTAATGACTCTTATCTTTACACCAAATTGAAGAGAGAAGCACATTCCAATTATATAAAACAATCTCACAAACACCGTTTCTTGATTCTAATTGTAAAGTAAATACCTAGGTCAAGACATGTTATCCCAACTAATTGTGCTTTAAACATATATAACAATGCAACAGCCCACAGAAAGAGAAGATACTCATCAGTGTGGGGTTTTATCTTACATTAAAGCAGTACATTTACTGTACGACGTTTATTCTGAAAATTATAACCCTAGCCTTTCAAAGGCTTATAAAGCAGAAGCCAAGGGGAAAATGCACTTTAGTTTTAATACACTTAAGTCCTTTTGATGCAACCTTTCCTATCCAGGCATTGATTTAAAATGGGCTCATTAATTCATATGCACCCAATAAAAAATAATTTAAGAAACTGAAGAGAGTATTGTGAAGCAAATATTAGTCCAGTTTAAGTAACACAACAAACTTAGGTGATCATTAATGCTTTCAACACACTGTTTCCCTTCACAGTCATTTTTACCTGTAAAACTGAATGAAATCCCCTGGGCACCATTTAGATCAAAATTATAGCAATACATGATTATTATATAAATTATGTATCCTGTTAATTAAACCATAGCATTTAACTGACCGTCAATGTAGTCTTTTCCAAGAAGTGCTCAAAAACCACTGAATATCACAAATTTCATAGGATAATTAATTTAAACCATGATGTTTAGACAATGGAAGAGTAGCAATCTCCAAGCTTCATTTTATTGCAAGCTGCCTTGCAGCTGCAAGGCTTCGTGTAGAACCTGCCTGACTGCACAGTGCTGTTCTCCTAGATTTTGCAGAGCAGAATGTGGATGCCTGCAATAAGTATTTGGTGAAGAAGCACACCAGGGGTATCCTGTGCCAGTGTGGAAGGCCAGAGTACTAGATGGGAGCTACCAGGGAAGAGGTGGAGGTGTGTGTTTAGAGGAGCATTTAAGAATTGCCTACAGGATTTTCAGTGGGTTGATGCTGCGGGAGGCAAAGTAAGGAGATGCTTGAGCAGAGTTTGCTTGGAGGGAGAGACTACCAAGGTTGGTGGGTCCTTACTTCACACCTGATTTGCTTCTACTGTATCATGCTAATCTTTCTCAGGAGAGACCTAAGCAAAAGCCATTTGGTATTACTGGTGAAGATGACAGAAAATAATTTACTAAGAGAAGGAGGGCATTTCAAGGAAGAGCTGAGACAATCCACTACAGTACTCTCCACTGTTTTTGCACTCGGTCAAAAGATATTGAATATATATCTTGTGGGTGATTAGATCTTTGCAGAACAAACTATAATTGCAATTTGTTTTCTCCTTTCTTTGAAGCTGTGCCCATAACTCCTTAATCTTAAAGACTTGCAGTCATATGGCCAAAGTCTGACTTTCTCTGTCCTTCTGCGACAGATTGCTGATACAGACAATGTACAATGCCATATAATTACAGGAGTATATAACACCATATAATTCAGAAAGACAAAGATTAATACTGGGAGTAAAAAAGTTAATCACAAGTCTTCGAAGTCAAATTTGGCCAAAACTGAAGCCCATGCAGTGCAGAAAGCAAATCTTGTGAGTCTGAAACAGAACAATATAAAATACCATATACATAAAACATATTTCAAAGTTTAGTAGCTCAATTGCATCCTCCAAATGCATTATGGTTACAGTAAATTACAATAAATATAAATGTTTATATTACAATTTAGTAATAAATTAGGCTAATCAGAAGTTAGACATGTGAACAAATACCACTCCTCAAAACAAAGGGAAACCAAAATATTCAAAAGCTAGTAAAGCAAAAAAAAAAACCAAAACCAAAAAAACCCCCTCAAAACCCAAACAAAACCACACAACCCCAAACCCCACTTTCTTTTTTATTTACACATCTTTTTGCTATTAAAAATAAAGAAAAATTCAGAATTATTTAGGAAACACTTTCATGGAAAGGGCCATTTTTCATCTGAAAACGTATAAAACAAAATTTCAAATAGTTTCAATACTGTTGCCAAGAAATTATTACACTGTGAAGAGAAATTTTTTGAGAAAGGGACATAAAATGTAGTAGATTCAATATTGTAATTATAGGCTAATCTCCTTCTTAGCTCAAAAAACAGTTAGCAGTTCTCTTTGCAGAAAAATAAAGCTTACTCTATAACTCTAAGATTTTCAGTTTAAGTCCTAAAACTCAGTTACGACCCAAATTCTTGAGCATGAAAGCTCAAGATTTAAACCTCTCTATAATGACTTCTTACTACTTCTGACCAATTTAATTACAAAATATTTCATGCAACTGTTAAACACTCACTGGAGGTGTCCTCTTTCTTAATCTTCTATAGGGAGTTAGAAGTCTGTTACCATAACTACACCATAGTCAGTACAATTATTTTAATTCATATGCTGGTCTAGATTATAATATTACTAATGAATAAGGAATACTCTTTCAACAGTAATTCATGAGTCTTCTGTAGATTAAAGTATTTTGTAAGCAGCTTTCAAAATTGGCTTTTATGACTATTCATGCAAAATGTGTTTTCTCTCACAGAGGATAATTAAATAATGATGGTCTTATTTTTGACCTTTTGAAGAAGCAAGACAGCTTGATCTGTCAAAACAACTCCATAACACACATCAAACCATGCTTTTTAATAAACACATTATTATTTTTCTTCCAGCTATACTTACTGCAATGCATCTGACTTTAGTCACACTTTATTTGGTTCTGGACTCAGAGGATCAGCTTTGTTAGTGGGATTACATCAGGGAATTCAGTCAAGTCATTGCAGGCATCTGCCTGACCTACTGAAAAACAATAGCTGTTTTTTATTTACTTTTCTCAAAGTCTCTTTGAGAACTTTTGAAAACTTAATGTGTGTAGGTGAAGGAGCTTGATCCTAGAGCAACTAGAGGGCCTATCCTTTCTAACCAATAATAAAGGACATTTTTCTTTACTCCAGATAGCTTGGTCTTAAGGACTAAGAAAGCTGAGAACAATAAAAACTGCTACCCTTTAGCATGTTCACTTTAGTTAGTGTGGACTGCAGGAAAAATCTTACCATCGCTGTTGATGCAGACGACAACAGGAACCTGTGTACCAGGGCCACACGGCTTCTCGTTGTCAGGAATGCACTCCTCCAGCCCCACAATTCTCCAGTCATAGCAGGAGGGCTCTTCACATGGGATGGCTTCCAGCAGGTGAGGGCAGTTTCCCATTCCCCCCGTAGGCTCATTGGTGATGCGTCGTTTCCTTAGTTTAAAGCCTGAGATTTCAATGAAAATACAAAGGGCAGAATAATTCAATTCTAAAATGCATGAGTGAAGGTTTCTGTTTCTCTTCTCTGTAAAAGATACCACAGGCACTCAGTGCAACACTGCATTTCAGAGAACTGGTGAGAAGTTATCAAAGAAGGAAGAGAGGTAAAACTTAACAGGAGCATCATAAGTTTTGAGCTTATTCAGTAACCTTTGCCTTAAACCCCTGTTTATCCTAGTCATACGTACTCCAGGAGGGAGACAGGAGTCAGTATCTGTGCATCACACTTGCCAGATCCAGCTCATCTAACAAATCTTGACTAGATTGCTGGGTTGCCAGGTTGCCATTTCTCAAATATGTTGGGGTTTTCTTTCTTCTTAGATACCTTCCAATGGGGATGAATTATCAAGTGAAATCAGCTTACAAACACCACCACTCAAAAAAAACCAAACACTAAACCCAGGAAATTTTATGAACAAATTTTCAGTAACTACCATCACAATATTCTCTCGTGAGCACTTACGGATTTCCTTAAAGCTGCCTAAGCTCATTTTAGATCAGAGAAACTGATGGGCCTTTACACAACGTGTCACCTGCCGGGTCAATGTCAGTCTCTAGGAGCAACCCTCTCTCTCACTTTCAGGGTGGCATGTTGAAGAAACCAGACTAAATTCACAGTCAGAACAACCTAACCAAACTGAACGGATTCAGGAGATAGTTTCTCATGTAGTAATTTTCTATAGTTTCTGATATATACGATCAGAATATTTTAACTTTGGCGAAGGTTTATTGCTTTTCACATGTCTTCACAGTCCCTTTTGTTTTATTTCAATATTCAAGCAGGTTAGTAATACACAGATTCTTTTTTCATAAAATACTACATATAACTCTAATTTGTGCCCTGTTAGAAGTTAAACAGGAAAGAGTTTTCAACCATATATGTGCAAGAATTGATTCTTTGTTTGAAGATAGCCCTCAAGTAAATTATAATAAATATTACTTTAAAAATACATTTCCATGTATCTTTGTTTTTTTCTAAATTGAAGATAATCAGCCAATTTATGGCCAAATGGTTTAACTGAGCCTGACACAAAAGGCTAATATAATTTTAAAAAAACCAAACCAACAAAACAAAACAAAAACAGAAAAAACAAAAAAATCTGTGATTCTGTGAAAACCCCTTCAGTGTCTACTGCAATAAAGGAGGCAAATGATTCAACATAAAGGGCCGTTCCTGAAATACGTAGACTTGCTACTACAAACTGGGAGGGTCTATACAACTTTTACATCATTCTTTCAGAACTGTCAATGCAATTATAAAATAAAATATATGAATTTCCAGACAAGAGGAAAACATTGGCAGTTGAGAAACAATCCCTGCTCGTGACTGCAGGAATAAAGTACATCCTAATACATTTCCATTAGGCAAGTGTCCAGATCAGTCTCACAAACCTAAACATTGCCCCTGAAAATGTAGCTAATCTTTCAGTGGTGGAACAGCAACAGAAATAACCGCTGTACTCAGAGGAGACTCGATCCAATGGGCTTACACACTGCTTTTTCCTTCTTGAATTGAACAAGGTTGAGTCACATAACCATGAGGCAGCACTGTAAAACTTGCATTATTGCTGCCCAGACTGAAGGGTAGCTAGCAGCATACCAGGAGGAAGCAGCTAAGCTAATGTGGCAATTACAGTTGCTCCTTCACGAGGATGTATGTGACTGTCCTTTCTTATGAGTTTTACATCAAGTAACCTAGTCTGTATTCTCAAAATTTGTCAGATAATCACATTGCAGCAATGACTAAACTAAGTTTTCTCATTTACAGCCAGAAACGTGCAGACTTCTTACATAAAGTCCTTGTCACTGTATTCTTGCTTTTCTATTTTGATGTCAGGTTACTACAGTCTGTTCCGCATAGCAATAAACTGTAAAACGTGAAAATTGAAACCAGCACATATGTCATCAGTAAATGGTCTCAGTTCTTTGCTAGAGCACATTTTACAGTCTACTGATGAATTCTTAAGCTATCACTGAACTGGAAATCTTTGAATGACTTGGACATTATGGACCTTGAAGGCTGCTTCTGTCCTCCTTTCAACCAGTGCCAGAATTGTGATTTGAACACATATACAACCTGTATCCCTTTCAGTTTAAGAAGGTCTTAAACTGGAGTTGACCTCTAATAACCCAAATTGACCTTGAGAGTCTAGTAAACAGCCTACATTTTTTGCCAGCTCTGGTGAAGCAATAATGCTAGATATAGTCCTAATTCAGTGACTTGTTTTGATGCTTAGAGGCACTGGATATATCCTTCTTGGTACAAAATTTAATACGCCTGCATAGCCAGAGGTGTCTATTGACTTCAGAATATGAAATAATCACCATTAAAAGGCTTCACTGAATTTTTACATACCCTTCTTGGCCTGAGGGTCTTCACAGCTTTCATAGGTGCATGGTCCCCAGGCTGACCACGCTGAGGTCTCACACTCTGTAGGACAGGGGATATGGCACAGCTGGGAGGTGCTGGGAAGAGGTCCCGTACACAGCCTGCGGTCTACAGGCCTCGAGGCTGTCAAAACAAAATCAACACATTCCTCACATGTTCAACTGGCCACAATCCTCAGCTCTAGGCGGACAGAATCATCCTTCATTCAGAAAGGCTGCTATCATCATTTCAATCTGATGAAGGGATAGTAAAATACCTGTCCTGAAAAAGTGAAACAGAAGTCAGTTTACTCTCCACATGAATAGAGCCAAATCTGATTACATGGAGTCAGGAAGACTGTAGATATTGCAGCACACTTTCAGACTTAGTCCTCTCATTCAATGGATAGATTATGTTACTACAACAGTTGTCCACATTGCACCCTGTGTAAATCAATGTCCTGCTGTCTTACTAAGCATGTCTTCACTTAAGAAACTGAACAAAAAGCTTTATAAATCCCTTTGCTCCTAAATGACACCATATCTTGCAAATCCTGATTAATGAATATTTAGAATATTATTTTTAAGCTATAACCTGAAACACAGTTAAAATTATGACAAAATTTTGTTTTTTCTTTTGCTCTAAAGACCTGCAAGTGCACACTCAGCAGTAAAATTTGTTCATTAGCAGCTCAAATTCAAGAAAGACTTTGTTTTAGATACATAAATGGTTTTCATGTAATATAAATATATGTACATAATACATGTAAAATAATTAAAACTGCACAAGACAACTGATTTGTTCCATTAAAGTATTATTAATCTATAAAGACACCTGTGACTGTAGAATCTTCTATTCTTTAAGGATCAGTAAGCCCTGGCACAGGCCAAAATCACCTTGCTCCTTCCATACTTTCTTCTTTGAATCACACAAATAATAGGACAACTCCATAAGGTGCCAAAGTAAGGCACAGAACTCAAACAAAACGGACCGTTTCATTACAAGCAAGATTTTAACTATCTTTCAGAATACAGGATTTGTCAAAATATTAAACTAAGTAGAGAATATCTGCTAGAAGGCAAAGTGAAGTCTGCCATATTCATTCACTTTGGCTGATTGAAGAAACATGCAATTCCTTAACTCAAAACACTTATCCTACACCTTCAGCATTTTTTCACAGGAAAGTTACCTCATTAATTTTCTGCCACCACTACAAATAGTCTCTTTTGACGGAAAGAGCTCTCTGATGAAACATGTTCTGAAATAAGTTCAGAATATGACAAAATACCCTTCTGAAAGAGGAGATCAATAACCACTGATATAACGTTAAAGTAAACAGCAGGTTGTTAAAGTACGGTCTCTTCTGTAGACATGTGTGTCTCTTTCCATTCAGACTTTCTAAGTAGACGATATTTTCAGTTACAGAAAAAGCATTCAACTCTCACTTTTTAAGGGGAAAGGAAACAAAAAATCATCTCCCTATTCTGGTTTCCCATTTTGCCTCTTTTGGCGCAGTTTTACACTGTGTTGCTCCACATAATGAAGGCACGAAGATGGCAGATAGTCATTCAACATTACTGCCTCCAGGTCACCGATACTCTTAACACAAAATAATACAAGAACAAATATTCCAGCATTTGCATAATGCTATGTTGGAATTAAATTTTATGACAAAACATTTCATTTTACAGTAAGTTTGACATATGCACCTAACATGCATGATAATCAACATAATATGCGTATCTTGTGTAGAACATGGATATAAATAAACATAATTTGCCTGTAATTGAATTTGTGTTGAATAGTTTCTAATAAAAAAAAGAAAAACAGTAATTGCTAACCGTACTTTTTTAACCTTGATTTAATTGGGGAATTACCCAAGTGAGACAGTTGAAATTAAGGGTCAGTTACACCCCTGAGACACAGCCTTGCTTCAGGGATCAGGGAAGGCATTCTGCGGAATGCCTTGCTTTATCTCTAGCCTTCATGACGATAAAGCACTTACCATCACACTGGTTCATGGGAAGTTACTCACAAAAATAACAAAGACCTTTCATCAAGAAGCTTTAAGTAGCAGATTTTCCTATTACAGATGTTCCAGATCTCAACCAGATTTTTTTAAGAGTCTGCCAATAGAAGGTACTACTGTGCTATTGTTGCAATCCGTTTGGCTTCAAGCTAAATTTGTGATGGTCCAGAATTTGTAAAATACGAGGAATTGTGACCGTATTTGGTTTTAAAGAGGCTGACTTAAGTAATAGCAATACTATTTCAATTTTTTTGGAGGTATCTGTCCAGTAAGAATTCTAGGTCTTGTCAGCAAACATTGTTAAATGAACTTATCATGAAAACACGTACCAAAAACATCTGCCTCTTCCATCACTCACTAGAATGTAGGGGAAGAAAGAAGTGCTTTGGGTACAGGTAAGCGGTATCAATAAATCCCTCAATATGCCAAAACGTTTTTGAAATGCTATTCTGAGAACATAAGTGATATACAAATGTTTGCTACCATTTGTTTTTAAAACAAAAGAATTCAACAGAAGGACACACAAGTTATATTCCAGGTTATTAAAAATAGTTTTAATCACTGAAGACTCAGGGTGTATTTCAGCCAGGGTTACTAAGAATCCTTTCCCTGAGATGACAGTAAAATAAGAAAACTGAGCCTTGCCTGGATACCTTATGAACATTTCTCCCATTAATTTATGTGGATTTCTTCCAGCACCAAAAAGTATAAATGAGCTCAGCTTTTGCTGCTTATTGTTTAGCAAAGACTCTTTGAGAGAAGATGATGCTGGATGCAGGAATTTACAGTTTAAATCCTTGTCTTATCTCTGTCCTTTCACAGTCCCTTGTGGCAGCAATAAAGATTGTTCTTTATTCCTTGGCAGTGATGCTGAATGCTGATTAGCCTGTGTGTAATACGACAAACTCTGGGTGGAATTTGACCAAATTTTGGGCCAAAAATGGAAAGAAAAGTGAATGCATTTTGATAATCTATTTTTCCTTCAATCTAATTAAAAAATTATCTCAAAAACTAAAATGAGATCCAATCACCCTGTTCTGAAATCATCTACTATATTAGGAAATTTTAGCTGAATTATTTTATCCCCTTGCAAAGCAGCTGCCAGAATGACTGCATTTTAAAAAAAACTGAAACAAAAAACCCCACTTTTCTGTTCTTAAGTATTAAGATACATTTATCAACAACTCAACCTTCCCAGCTTCCTTCTCCAGGAACCATCAGCAGACCAGTGCCCAGTAACAACTAGGCTGGCAAAGAGAGTGAATTCCTATGTGGTTGCATCAGCATAAGCAGACACAACTTCATTTTTCTCCTTCTGGACTGTCACACTGGTTTCACAGCTAATAAATTTACGTTTATAAAGGAGCTTTCCTCCCATCCTCATTCCATATCAAGACTTGTAAAAGCACTTGGAAAAAGATGACACAATCTGCTTCATAGGCTTACTGTGAAAGAAACTTCATGAGTAATAGAGTAAATCTAAGTGCAGAGAGATGAAACAATTTAAGTCAGTGGCAAGTAAACAGCAGAATGACAGTGGCCTCCAGGACTCTTATCGGCTGCCTAATTACTACACCCAACACGGCCCCTTCTTTCTCAAGTCTAAATTTATGAATTCTGACAGCAGACAATACAGACCTGAATGCAATGAGGGATCCTGGGGTTCAGCTAAGTACTAAAAGTTCAAATTCTTATAGGACCCCTAACACAGTGTTTTAAATCTACAAAGCGGACTGGAAATAGCAGTGGTGATGAAGGCAATGAAGCAATTTCCAGCGCTCAGAATCGAGAGCAAAATCAGTGACTTGGTGGTTCAGCAGCGGGAGCAGGGAACTGTCCTGGCATCCTAGCTGGCTCGTGAACTTCATTAGTCTGAGTTCAGGCCTGACACTTTCAAACTCATCTTGAATTTTCTGAGAATGCACAAATCCATTAAACTATTTCAGAGCTATATAAACATGTCAATTACACACATACAGCCAACGTAGTCCCCCCGAAAGGGACGTTGCTTCCTTTGCGCACTTCTGAATGAGAGGCCTTAATTTACCTACCTGTTATTTCAAAAGTGATCGATAGCAGAGGTGCAGCACTAGCCTTCGACTTGCTCTGTGACTGACTCTCTGAAATAACAGGGAAACGCCACCATGAGTTTATGAGAACGGAGGTCTTCAAACCAGCCTTACCAAGACAGCATTCTCTACAACCAACAGCAAACTACACTGAAATGAAGGCGTTTCCCCACAGCTAAAACTGCTAGGTGTTTCTCCCAGCTTTCTCTCATCCTCAAATTGCTCCTAGTTTTCAAATGTTAACATTTTCAGAGGCACTGATTTGCTTGTTCTATGAGGGCCTGGAGAGCAGCTCTTGCCCACACTGAATCCAAGACGGGAGGGGAGAGAGAAGGCGGAGGAGTGGAGAAGCAGCTCTTCTGAAAATCTGCCCCCTAATGCAAGAAACACCCCAGAGCTCCTTTTTAAACTAAGACCCACTTCACTCCTAGTTTGAGCTCTTGAAATTTTTCTCTCATGTTTATGCATCCAAAGACTAGTTACATTTTAATCAGCTTTCCGGGGCCTGCAGAGATTACCTCCTGATGGGCTCCGCGTATTCCTGTCACACTCTGATAAGGGCAGATTTCACACCCGCCTAAGCCGGCGAGACTTCACAGCCTACCAAAATCCTAATCATCATTCTGAACAGTAAGCTGCCACTGATTTTATTGTTACCTCTCCTTAGCCGGGAGGTTTTACTCCTTTACTCTAAGGCAGGGGCATCTAAACTTTGTTCAGCAGAGGCGATTTACTAAAAGCCCTTGGGCGGAAGCTGATTTGCATTAAACGAAGAGCCTTGAAAGCTGCTTCTTTAATAAATACAGACGTGGGGCCCACGGAGCACACAAGTCAGACCCTACTGATCTGAGCAGTCACACTGAAATGGATGTCGGCATTAACATTCCCCACAAACTCTACCTCTACGGCAAGTTTGAGAATACCTTTAACCCGCAGCAGAAACCTCACCAGCCTGCAGTTTGGTCAGCTCTGGTCTAAATGTTGCATTACACATGACTTTGTACAAGGACGTTGCCTTTCCTGGAGTAAGTGGCTGTATTTATTTATTTAAGTTCAAATAATCATGTGTGTTAGTATGAAACAGCTACAGAAGAGGATAACATTTAATTAATAAGCTAAACGCATTTAGCTTAATTCCCTAATTTCTAAATCTATAGTGCTGCATTAGCATGCAGAAGTAGACATAACATAAAATACACAAGTGTTGTTCTTAAGTATATATATTACCAAATGAATTAAAGATTTTGTCTCCTAAGCTGTTCTTTTTCTTAAGAAGCTGTGCAAGCTGTAACAGTGAGAAGGAGTAGTCTCTCTTTCAATTAGGGAAACAAACTGACGAAATTATATTGGCTTGAAGTCCTGAAAGTGACTTAAGAACTTGATCAAATCAGGAAAAGAAGAAAAAAAAAATAAATTCCCTGAGAATGAAATCTAGTCATATTTTTACATATTTCTATATTGAGCTTACATGCCAGAATTGACATATTTCATCCGCACATCAAAGTGCACAGGTTCATCACTCAGCTGAAGGACACACAGGAAATTTACAGCAGAGGAAGGAACTGAATCTAGGATTTCTGACCCACTTTCTCATGCACTTTCTTATTGAAAGACATCCTTCACATAAGAGAGTATTTTTCAGTAGATACTAAGAAATAGTAATTTGTAGCTAGGAACCAATGTTTGCAGCATAGAATGAAATCCCTGCTACTGAAATTCAGTATTGTCAGCTGAACTAGAAAATAACAGTAACTTGGCAAGGGAAGAGGGCACTCATGACAGAAGACAATGGCTGTCAAGGAGCTCTGGAATGCTGAAGTGCTCTGATTTCACACTAATTCAATTGCAAGTGAATCAAATTTACCTTCTTTTTCCTTGAGGGTATTTAAGTAGGAAAGGAGATTTTCATTAGCTTGCACACAGTACATTTCCCGGGTTTGAATGCCACCTCCACACAGAGCTGTCTGATTTCCTCGCCTCTTGTCCTGTTGGCTAAGGAGAGGATCAACACGGCATTCTGTCCACTCCGTGGTCCGCCAACCGTACCTGGATCAAATTTGGTTAATTGGGTCTTCAGAAATCATGAAGCCATTTTACACAGCATTAAATTATACAAGCAGAAAAAACTTAATAGCTTTGTTCATTTTCTAAAAGGCTTCAGCCCCACAATTTCTTGTACACAGAGATGCGTTAAGTCTGATATTTTATGTGGGTGGAAGGTTTTCCTCTATTGTTTCATCTTTGAAATTGGTACTTTTTAGGAAGATCTTTTCTGTTCAATTCCTGAAACATACTGTACACATAACTGCTTTATTGGAGGGAAGAAAAACTTGATATATACACATAGTCTATGACCAGATAGTCTAACTTTCAAGACTGTGACTCTCAGCACTTGTTTAGAGCTAGACAACTTATATGAACCAAAGCCAAAATATCAAAGAAATGTGTGTGCTAAAAAACACAAGAGCCAAGGAGAGGAGAGGGGAAAAAAATCCCACAGCAACCCAACCCCTCCAAAACAAAACTGAAAGCCTCTAGTTCACCTTTGATAAGAGAGACAGAAGTTTCTCCTGAATATCAAGGTAAAACTATAATTGTATTTTTAAATTACTACTTCAGAAAACCTTTCGGTAAGTTCCTTTTTCACTGTCAAGAGGAAGATGGCTCTGCAGTACTGAACCATTCCTGCTGGGTACTGATGAATGATGAGAAGCTGTGAGCTTTCTAATCAGTGAATGCACAGGAAAGAATATCTGTGACTCCCAGTTAAAACTCCAATCAGGATTATGAACTGCAAGAAATGCCACAGAATTCTCTACCCAACATGTACTTCAAGGCTAAATCAAGTGAACTGCTTCCCAGTGTGGCTGGAGATGGGGAAAGATGACATTTCAACTCTTCAATGGAAAATATGTACCGCAGTCAAAGATGCTTAACATCAAATGACATTTCCTCAGCCACTCTTCCAGTCTGATAAAGCACAGTTGGCACTTTAATATTAATCTCGACTAGTTGATAAGGATTACAGCAATCTCTTGAATCATAAAGTGCTTGCTGTCATTTCTGCTAAACTTTAAACAGGGTTAATTTATTTACTGTCGCTGTTAGCCCCTCCCACTTTCCGTTTGGGGCCCAGTCCTGCCTTTGTTGTGCTGAATAAGCCTCACTAAAAAGCCTGGTTGTTAAACAAATGTTTATTACCTGTTTCCTATATTCAGGATTTTGCCTGCAAACAGACAAGTACTTCGGAAAACAACGATTCTGGTAGAACTGTTATGTAGGGAAAAGATCACTGACGAATTAATACAATTAATTTATTACAGTTTTGATGGTTCCTGCATACAAACAGACATTCTCTTTTAAAATTTAACATTAATGAAAAAATAAGTATTTGTTATTTTTCCTGTATTTAGAGGAGGAAGCAATTTCACTATGACAGCTGCTATTTGCAGACTTCAGGCTTTTAAGAAGAGCACTGAATAAGCAAAGGATAAAAAAAAAATCAAACCTAGTATTTCTTTAATAACGATTTGACTGATATTCCATTACGTGCCCTGTACAGTTAGCTGAAATTCTTATTTTTGCTATAGGGAGAAATGAAATTAATCCACTTACGTAATGCACGGTGCCACACCATCTCCTTGAGAAACACACTGCTCCGTTTCTTCTAATTGCGGGCATTCGCTTTCACTGCCGATAGGGAGCTGTTTAATGGTCCGTGATCTTGTACGATTCCCTTTAGGGGTTGTCATGTCAAAGCAGGTTTTGGAGCAGGGGGTCCACTCGGACCACTCTGACACCTGGCACTCCTTCGTGATCACACAGGACTGGAACGTAATGGGCAACTTGTCTTGTTTGCAGAAGCTGTAATAAGAGAGAATTACAATTTTCAGCACACATGTTTCACAGACAGGCATGAACTCCTACAGAAAAGCCATGTCCATTGCAACATATAAAGTTAGTAAATACTTGTAAAGCTATTACATGCCAGTCCACATTATTTGATCCCAAAAAGTCAAGCAAAAGGGCTTTTGGTTAAAGTGACTCAAACCAGATATATAAGATTTGCTATGGTTAGAAATAACCAGTATTGCCATATCTGTAATCAAAGTTAAAATATAAATCTTCATACATAATATAGAAGTACAAAAGAGGAAATAAATGGATTTTTCACAACTTAACTTTTATTTTTAGGCATACTAAACTATTTTTCTTGGAATGAAAAGGAAGTGAAAGATCAGTAACAGAATTGGTTATACAATGTTTTTGAAGAGAACCAAGCGCTCAATGTCATCTTCTCCTCATTTCCAGACTACAAATTGTTTAAAAATGTAATGTTAAATATACTGAATACTTGCTCACTCATAATTTGCTTTGTTAACAGCTTTTATATTGCCACAGTGATGCCTCATGGTCTAAAAGGAGAACAATTTCTCCCTTAAAACAGAGCCTCTCCTGCTACAGTGAATCCTTAGCTTTAATTTCCTGTTCCTCATGAATGTCATCATTTAATTTCCATTCTCCATCTGATTGCTTCATTCACATATTACATAGTCTTCCACCAAGATTTTCTTCCTCTAAATACCTCTGCAATTTAAAATGTTATATTCTAAATAGAAACTAACATTTCTACTTTAAAGCTTGATTCACAAAAGGAAAATGAGCAATAGAGAAGCTAAACTACAATTAGTGATCATAACTTTAACTCCTTAATTATAATTACAGCATAAATATATTTATCATGCCAATTTTGGAATAAAATTCTGGGTTCTGAAGTAGTTAAACAGGGAGGAAAATGATTTATTGGCACTGGAGATGGCACAATGAAACACTGTTCAGTACCAGCCCTATAAAAAACACAACAAAGGCTCATTTTTTTTCCTTCTAATAGAATACCAAAAAAATATAGACTAATGAATATTTTTAACAGAGTTTTGTTGCTATAAAAAATTTTGCCCTACCTATACATCCAATGTCCAACATCATGTTGAACTGCTATTAACAAAATTTTTTAATATTAGAACAAGGGATACTTGATGAGACTAATAGAAGATGTAAAACATGATACACAAAAGTCCTATATACAAGAGGCAGAGCAATTCTTGGTCTTTAGAAAGCTTCTCTGTTTACCTGGTGGAGACACTGCTGGGCTTAGCAGACCATAGAGGACTACTCAGAAGGAGATTTCTTATGTTATTATGTGAAACGTGGTGGTGGTGGGAAACCCTAACACATAATAGACAATGTTTATTCTGCTTAAGGACAGAAACTACACTGTGTTTGGGGTGAAAGACACAATTTTTTTAAGAAAATTGTTATTTAATAACAAACTTTTTTCACCTTCATCTAGCCACATCTGGCATAGGACTACATTACATTATACAGCAATTTCTGTATCTTGGACAAAACATATAGACTTATTTATCCCACAAAGACACACATTTCAATGACTGGAGAAAAGATCTATTCCTTATGGATTCTAACATGGACAGTATTTGCAAATCCTTCTAGAGAATAGATGACACATCACCTCCTCCCAAGTTCCTTTCCAACGTAACTCCTGTAAGAGCAGACAAAACCAACCGCTTCATTCATATTGCAACTGAGGCTGAGTTTAAATATACACACGTACTGCCAGGGAACATGCACAAAATTGCCACTGTGAAGTAGCTTTGGTGCAGAGTGAAGGGATTGATTAACAATGAGTAATTCTTCACGGGCTTTCCACCTGCTTCAAAACTTATGTGGAAGAAGTGTTACATGAAAAATACTAATATTCATTCTCAGAAGTGGTATAAATAAATAAATAAATATTCTTTCTTCGTGAAAGCGACCTTCAATCTGCCTGTATCCTCTAACCGTCATGAACTCTAAAGGTGTTCCTGGCAGAGACTGGCTGTGATTCCCACACAGCTTCATGCAGAGATTGTTTTCCTTCCCTAATAATGGAAACTTCCACTGCAACACAAAAGGTTCAGGTTCTTTAGGATGACTGATGTATTGGTCAAACGAGACCTTGAGCTGCAACAGAGCTCAAAACTACTGCACTTTTCGATTTTTAAAAAAATAATATTCTGATCTAATTAAAAAGGCATTTTTATCACAGGTTTTCTGAACAAAGTGAAAAAAGATGACAAAAATTGAGCCTAACAGAAAATTGTCAATCAACTCCACTTAAAATCAAGGCCAGATGTACAAAGTATCATAAAATCATAGAATTTTTAAGGTTGGAAAAGACCTTTAAGATCATTGAGTCCAACCATCAACCCAACACCACCATGTCTACTAAACTATGTACCAAGATGCCACATCTACATGGTTTTTGAACACTTCCAGGGACAGTGACACCCCCCCCTCCCTGGGCAGCCTGTTCCAATGCCTGACCACTCTTTCAGTGAAGAAAATTTTTCTAAAATCCAACGTAAACCTTCCCTGGAGCAATTTGAGGCCATTTTCTCTTGTCCTACCACTTGATACTTGGCAGAAGAAACCACACATTGAATAAGCCAGAGTGGGTTTTTGTTTGGGATCTCTCTCTGTCCTTCTGGTTCAGTGAAATCTGTATGATTTTCCAAAGGTGATGAGGTCAGTTTTGCTGGTTTGAGTCCGTCTTGAAGAAAAAAAGGTTGTATTGGTGTATCTGATACGGCTCAGCTGGGATGGTCTCAGTCCTGACCCCTCTCTGATTTGTCCTTCAACTTGTAAAACATTACAGAGCATCTCCGTTTCCATGACACCTGCCCTGCTCCAATGCATAGAGGAAGTTCATAGAATCATCTGCAGTCTTGGAAGCTTGACTACCCTATGTCCTCCTACAAATGAACCTTGAGCTCGTTTGAAGGTTCTAGCAGGGGAGTGCAGCTACCATATACCCTTGACTGATGAACTGTACATCTCTATTGGGGAAGGTCGTCCTCTTGGACTGAGCGCACAGCTTCGGGAGGGACGCACATGGAGTGGTGAGGGAGGAAGGAGACACCCACCTAGCCAGCCATATCAGCTGAATCAACCCTGGCGATCAATGGGGTGACAGATGTCACAGCCAGATCGCCCTCACATCCATAATTTTTAAAGGATATAGTCACTTCCTGAAAGATTACTGTATGTCCCCGGCACTTTTCAAATTCCAAGTTCTACTGGATCATTCACAAAAAATTCAACATAGGCATTACTACAACTTTAGATAACAAATTTTAATTTCAAATTACATTCATTTGAATATTCTAAAAGAACTCCTGAAGTTTCTCACTTCTCAGTACCCCTGTAATCTTGAATGCCCTGATGCTGAAGTCCCTCTGTGGATCACGATGCAAAGTTTTTTTAAAAATTTAGAGGTAGATTTGTTCCCAGGACTCAACTGAACTTATTCAGTCAGTGGCATAAGATTCAGCAAGCTAGTACCTTCCACCTCATGCTCATTTTATTTTTTATTAAAAGCTGTTGTTGATACAGTTTATATAACTAGAATGGTCATTTTATCTTCTCTGTTAATAATTATTTTAATATGCAGGTAGGAAGAGGACCCAAATAGAACTGTACCATCTTACTATTGTCATTGTTTATTTATTATCCTTGACAGAAGAAAAGCCACAGAGTGAAAGCATGCCTCACTTCAAATATTTACTTATTAAATTAATCAATTTTAAATTAAATATAAAACAATTAAGTTCTTAAGTTCTTGTAACCAGAACATAAATATTGCTAGGGAGACAAACAAGAGGCAAAGTGAGTTATTCATTTATCTTCTTGTTTGCTTATTAAAACCACTTGCAGCATTACGTAAATACTGACAAATAACTGATATTGTTGTATATCACCAGCAAACAATCTCTTTACTGTTATACATACTGCCAGATTATTTTTGTGTGAGGGCAGAGACAGTTGCAATTAGCAAAATAAGTGTCAGACAAGAAAATTAGCTGCTGTTTTTCCTTTAACACCTGGTTTTCTTTGAACAAATCAGAGAAACTGAGTGAGCTCATTGCAAATGGCCATAATCAAGAGTTTTTCTTCACATTGCGGGCAGCAAGAGAAGATATACTGGACTGCAAGACCTGTAACTCTTAGTGTTGCATTCAACGACCAGTAGGAACCAAGGATGCATCACATTTAAACTCTCAGTATCACAAATCTCTAAACAAGACCCAGTTAAAACTCTTTAAGTAAATGATTATGGAAATGCCTCAAACTCTTTGAAGTTAATAGAGTAACTTTCAGAGCAGATTAGAAATCCTTTCTGTCACTATCACCTTTCCCTGTCCAAAGTGCAATATACCAATTACCAGCAACTAAACTATACTTAAATTCATGTTCAATCTCTACATACCCCACATTCCCAGGAAATTTGGGAACAATGAATTTGATGTTCCAAAGTCCCCTCTCATTTTTCAAAGATATTTTTTCTTCTTCTTTTCGACTCTGGGCACCTTTAAAATATTTCCAAAAGATTTTCAAACTTTATCTTACCAAGAGAAACACAGGTTTCTCAAACCTTTCGGTGCAGATGACTGTACACAGACAGACATTCATAACTAAACTTACTAATATGTGTTATATAAAAATGCTAACTCTGAAAGATGTGCCATTTAAAAAGTTCAGCATAAGTAATACATTAGCTGAGACAGTTGGTCACATTTTCTTTAAATGTCTGATCCAAGAAACTGCATAGACTGATTCTAAATCAAGAGCTGGGAATGTCTTTGTTACACAAAATAGTGTCTTCTGGGTTCGGTATCTACTGTTACAGATTTCGTCTCCACAAATCATTTAAAGCAAAGCTTAATGCATGGAGATTTATGCGTTTGATTTAGTCACCCGAAGTTGGATGACTCTTCTCATAGAAGAAAAAGCAAATTGGAAGGTAACATATCAGAAGATAAAAAAGACAGCTAACATTAATTTCATAATACCACCCAAACCACTAGAAGTTCTGCATGAAACATCTCCATTTTATTTTTAGTAATATCTAATCATACACTTTACACAAAGTTAGCCATTCAATAAGCACAGGGGTGCACAAACAAGTCCTCACTATAAACCCATACACCTTTGTGCAGATAATTG
Source organism: Psophia crepitans (assembly GCA_013399095.1). Classification (NCBI taxonomy): domain Eukaryota; kingdom Metazoa; phylum Chordata; class Aves; order Gruiformes; family Psophiidae; genus Psophia; species Psophia crepitans. The sequence goes on from VWZZ01001874.1 coordinate 373,268, forward strand.
CTTGGGAAGCTCAAAGAAAAGTACTTGAGTTGCATTATGATGCTGTTATAAGACGACAGTGCAGACTGGATAGAAGAAGGAACTTGCTCTCAATCCAGTGAATACATTCAAAGCAGTGTCCTAAGTGTCTGTCTCCTGGCAAGGAAGAGGGCATTATACAATCTGAAGTAAGGCTGTGGTTTGAGAAAGCACCATTTCAGACAAAATATAGATGTAGTATGGAACTGAAGCTTACCGTATATAAACAGGTAGATGACACAGTGAGAGAAAGCAGTCCCAAGCACAACAAAACATCACAGGGGATGAATAAGTTTCATTGGTATTAAGCCAACATCAAACCTATTCCTGACCTCAAAGACTTGGATTAGATAAATTAGCTAAAGAAAAAGGCAGTACTGGTTCAAAGGGCAAAATACAGAACGTAATTGCTTCTCAACCTCTTTTGGAGATGTGTGGTCAGGAATTTGTGTCTACTCACGTTCTGTAGCCTCATTTTTGCTCTTACAGTAATAAATAAATACTAAATATTACTTTGGATAGGAAGATCCCCGCTGGGGATTTAAAAGTAATTTATGAGGTAATTAAAGCTATGGACACATAAACAGAGAGCGAAGCTTGAGGCAGAAGCCTGGAGCAAATTGCACCACAGTACTTGTGTACAAATGAGCAAGTTGTGCAGTTGAAAGTAGTCTTTTCATTGGAAGATAAGCTTTTAGATGTGCAACAAAATTCAATTAGCCAAGAGTTGAAACAATTCTTTCTGAGATATCCCAAATTTCTATTAGAGAGTGAATCATGCTTTTACAGTTTTTAAAAATCAGGACAACTCTATTTTATATGTTAGTGACCCGTTCAAATGTCTGTAATCTCACTCTCAACATTTATCTTTTAAGTCGTGCAGAAAAGTCATGGAAGAGGCCATTGGAAATTCCTCTACTATAAGCTCAACTAGGATTTTTTGATTTTTTTTTTATTCCTTCCAATAAAGCCAAATGAATGACCATAGGGCTACTTACTGATCATTACATTTATGCAGAATAAATAGGAAAATAACGAGGTTTTAAGCACGGCAGTAGGACTCATTTTAATCCATGAGCTACAGATAAATTACTTGTACAACTAAGAGATTTTCTACTTTTGCTGATGTTTCCTCCATACCATATTAGATTGATAACTAGAAAGAAGAGTTAATGAGAAAAGTCGAACAGCAGCATGAGAATGGCTGAGTGGTTCTAACTAATAATCCATGCAGTCTCAAACCTGCCTTGGCAGTAATCAATGGAGGGCAAAAATGGAAGGACAACAAATATTCAGCCACACTTTCCCAACATACCCTCCTGCTTTCCAACAAACTGCAGCTTAAAGACTTCCTGAACACAATTCGTATCAATTCGTATGTTTGCACTGAAGAGCCCTTTACAGAGTTTTCCTCCATGAAGTGTGAACACTTTCTGAAACCAGAGAAGATTTTTGGCATCTACATCATCTTGGAAAAAAATTGTTGCACACCGTTTTTACTCACCAATAACTGTGGATAGGTAAGTTTTCTGTAAAACTGCTCTGTCCTTTCCATTTTCCAGCTTCAGAACTTGCATAATCATACTGTATTTAATTTCTCTGTAGCACTTGTGAGCTTAGAGACTTCTCCTCAACTGTCTCTTTGTTAGGTCCAAGAGCTCTCTTTACGTAGTTTCATTTTATTTAAACACATCCTGCAATCACAGGTCCCTTATAATGCATGCGCAACTTTGAGATGTAAAAATTGCCTGGATTTGAGGGCTGTCCAAGATTCATTCTGAGAATGCTCCCAAAATAACTCCATGTTACTATATCTGGACAAGTTATAAGTTAATGGAAATATGACTCCACACACCCAATGTATTAAGGAGACATCATTCTGAAGATCAATTTGGTGCTTTTCCCAATAAAGCTACTCTTCCAGTTTAAAAGAAACAGAGCTCCAATGTGGGGTTTGCAACTTAAATCTAAAATTGTACAGTGGAGAATATGTCCTCTACAATAAATTCAATTAATTCACCCAATGCTGACATTTAACAAGAACCATTATTTACTGGTTTTACTAATAATGTAAAGTAATAGAGCCCAACTGACAAGGTTAATGCAAGCCAAATAATCCCTTCAATAATTTTTGTCTGTCCTATTTTGTCGTGTTTTCTGTTTCTTCACTGTTACCAACATTCAGCTTTGAGTTTCTCTGATGACATTTTCACAGCTATTATTCCTTATTTTCATTCACTGTATACATTCTTCTGGAATTCTGATTTATATTTTTTTTCTCCAGCTGATTTCCTATTTGATTACATACTGAGATTTCCATTCTTCTGAAATTAATAACATGGCCAGGGTTTAGGTGGAATACTGATGCCAACATAAACTTTTGGCTCTCATGGCAAACAACAGCCATGGATTAGAGCTGGAGTGAAAAGGATTTAAGCAGAATTTTACCTGTAAATTGAAAACTCTGATCTTTCAAGCCTGGATCGGTATTTCATGTCATGGCTTATGTCCACAGGCTCTTTACTCCTGTGGCTCTGAAGTTCCCTGTAGGCACACTTATAGGTCTGACAAGCTTGTTCCAGTCCTGGCATGGCCAACCTGCCCTCAGCCCCAGTGCGGAAAGCAGACACTCCCATATCTTACCGTCCTCAGGAGAGCTCAGTGCAGCGGGCATTATCAAGTCACCCAACAGATGTCTACATTGTCAGACACCACTAAAAAAAAAAGCCCTAAGAAGACATGGTATTCTTCCTTTTCTTGCTTCTCTCATACTATATAGTACCACAGAGATTAGACATCGCATGCCCTTTATGATCAAGAAGGGCTGTGGTGTCAGTTCTCTGCTTGTTCTGTTGAGGAGTTCAATCCCAGCATCTTTGGGGAAGAAACGTTATCATATTTTTTTTGAAAAAGCAGAAAAATTTAAAAGCTTAGCTTGTATTCCAAAGCAAAATCCAAACAACATAACGTATGAATTAAAAACTCAAGAGGAGTGAAGACATAGCCAAAAACTAGGCTAACTGCCTGGAAGAAACCCATACTGAGTATGACACGAGGAGGTTCAGCAGTTCAGTCATTTAAGGGAGCTGCTTCTGAAGGTTTCAGATCAAAGCCCAATCAACATGTTAAAGAAATCCAGAATCCTTTAACAGGTTTTTAAGTGGTTTCATCTAAATACTAAGAAAGAAAAGCAGTGACTATCTGGCAGATAAAAGAAAATACAGCAGGCTTCCTCAGATCACAATAATTTAACCATTTCCCAGCCTTGCATGTCCTGCATGCTACCAGGCATCTCCCACACCAGCTGTATCATTAGGAACCATAAGAGCCTCTCGAATTCTTGCTGATCTCATGAGACATTACATCACTGAATACCATTAGCAAAATGGTTTTCAATCTTTCCCACTGGCCACAAGATGAAAACTATTGACATGCAAGCCCATTTGACCAAACAAACTTGTCTGTAGAAAAACTTGGAACAGTGACAAATTGCTTAGAGAACATTGAAACTGGATGTTAGTCCAGCACTTGAAAACCAAAATACACAGGCAAACACAAATACACAGAAGTAGGCTTGTACAGGCTGCATTTTCGATTGAAGAGCAAACTAAAACTAGAAGAAGCTTTCAGCAAAGAAGCTTTCAGCAAAAAAAACCCCACCACAATTAAAAACCCCACTAAAATAAACCACTGAACTGGACAAACTGTCCTTGCAAGACATTCTACAGTCGTGAATGAACATTGATCCAACTCCCAAACAATCCTTAAAAGAATGAAGAAATTAAAGCAGGGTTTGTATACAAGCATATTTTACTTTTCTCAGTAAAGAGAATCTTAGTAGATAGCTTAAAGCCTACTTAAATCTCAGTAGATTGTTAAAAGAAATGAAAAACTGTAAGGAACGCTTTTCAAAGGCTACATCTGCTTCTTGTAACTGTAACCTCATAGTCAAGGGGTAAAACATGTACCAAACCACTCATTAGCATTGCATCCTAGAAAAGTTTAGGCTTACACTGCTGGGAAATCCAGCTACCCATGGGCAGTCCCACAGCCTAGGTCCTCACGCCCCCTGACACAACTGCCTCACAGAATAGCCTGGTCTGGTCAGGTCAAATCAACATTTGAAATATATGTACCCATGTGTGTAATTTTCTGTGGTAACTTTGAATAATCACACTACTGGTCAGGAGGAAATGGAGGAATATTCACGCTGAATATTAATCCTTTATGTTATTTGGGACTAAATTTAGATCAAAATATTGCATGTGCAGTGTATCCTCCTTGCTCTTTACCTGATCACTGTGGAACCTTAAAAGATGCTCTGTGTAAGTAATAGGGATTTGGAAGTTAACATATGGAGACAAGAATCAAGCACAGTGTCCTAATGTGTTCCAACAAACTATTGATCTTCTATGCATTGTCCCCCTTGGAGTTCATGTAGTCTGTTGGACACATTAACTTCTAAAGTAACACAATAAAACTAACTCTATTCCATTCTTGGAGCAAAAGTATAGTTGATTTTTGAAAGAGATTGGGGTAAACTCTTTGGTACAGAGAAAAAAGTTTATTTTCCCATAAATAAAATTAAATGGAAAAAAGAAAAAGTCTGTTTAATGAGCAGGTGCTAGACAGCAGGAATAGTAGAAAGCTGATTTAAATCCAGAGTTTACCCATGAGTTACTCTGAAGACATAAAATGTAAAGTCTAGTCATTCTTGAGAGTCACAGTTTATGGTTGGTACACACTTGTTTCTTTAAAAAAAGTTAGTTAAAATACAGTCCCTGTATTTTTTCCTAGTGGCAAATGCAATGAGTATCACTCGTGACATAGTCCTGATTCTTTTTCCCTACAGCTGCACTGTTTAGTATTGGTCATATTGTACATTGTTCTGAGAAACTGTTAGTACCTCACAGTATAATGGGCTGTTATAATCACATAAACAATGAGGTCACTTTTATTCACTTACAATTCAAGTACTGTCCACCTAAGTGCTTTTCACAAGACTACTTTCCCATGATCCTTTCACAACTTTAATTCTGCCAACAAAGACGCACAGCCAAAATAATTTTGAAAAAAAAAACCACCAAATCACTCAGGCTTTCTACATTATGGGAGAAAAAAACCGAGAGATTACAACTACTACGAAAAATATATCAGCTAATACAGGCAAAGCAAAAATTTCTACTACACCCCAAAAGTGACAACAGCAGCTGCTGTAGGGCTGTTGCAGATACCATGAGTGTTGGAGAAAAGAATGCAGAAGTGTTTAGGGGGAGGTACTAGAGGTAGTATCTTTCACAGTCCAATGATACAGTGACCTGTACACACATGCCATGGTATAGATAATTTTAAAATTGGTAGAGCAGGTTATTTGGACATAGATGACTTATAGCTTCTTTTGTTTGGTTTGGGTTTTTTTAGGGGGTGTCCCTTTGTCAGTGGGAATTTTTGTTACATAGCATTAATCAGCATTTACTTTGACCCTAACTGACAGTAAGAATGATGGAGTTATCAGCAAATTACAAATAAACACAATGCCAAAATTTGTTAATAAAAATATGTAATATTGAAGTTAAAATAAAAGAATTACTAAAAGTTATATTACTAATATCAGTTGTCATTTTAGATTTCCTCCCTGTACCGATGCTTAGCTTCGACAATTTGACTGGTTTCATTTCAGTTTTCAACACTTGGAAAAAAGTGGTCAATATTAGGAGGTCCAAAATTTAGAAAAATATTGCTTGATACATATTCTGAGAGTTTTATTTATTTAGGCATATTGAAGTCAATGTACATAAAAATTCTCTGACAATGAGGCAGAAAAGATTCAGTACAGTGTAGGAGAATCTTTGTTAAAGATCTCAGTGCCTAACTCCATTTAGCGCTGTGCGCCTTAATCTCTTACTAAAGGCTAGAAATTCAACATAGCATTCATTCATAGAATTGATTCATTCATTCACAGGATTTATGGCCACACGAGATTTTCAGAACACGTAGTTCGACCCTCATTACATTAGAATCCATTATATTTTGCTAAGGAAGACCACTCACATGTATTTGAATAAAAATATATATTCTACAAAGGCATGCAGTCTTGATGCTCTGCACAGAAATATATGAATGCCATACATCTGAATGACAGAACAACTCTTCACTGTATGGAAAGAGTTAAAATATGGTGAAAAAAGCAACATTTCCTTGCTGTTGTTTCAATTATTCAGCAGTGTGTGCATGTTTCCATCTTAAAATCCAGATTTAGGCATGGTATGTCAAATGTATAACAATAGTGACAAGACACTGTCAAAACAGCAACCTCAGTAAGATGATAGAGCAGGTATTTAGAATAGTAAGGAACACCCAGTGAATAATATTATGCATATCCACAGAAACTACTGTCTCCACCAAAATCGTATTAAAAAGCTACAGGATGCTTCTGACTTTCAAATTCATGGAAATTCTAAAAGCACAACAGAAAATGGTAGGTAGGAAACCAATATGCTTGCATCCTGTTTCTCTAATAATATTTTACATTTTTATTACCCCAATGCATCTGACAATTACCCTGCAGGGTTTAGTCATCAGGTTTCTCTTCCAATATGACTTTTTTCTTCCCTCTTCTCCATTTGTTAACAGCATGTACTGTAAGTGATTCCAAGTTAATCTATGAAGATGACTGTACATAGCTCAGTATCCAAATACATGATTTTTACAGGTGCTCTGTTACTAAACAGAATATGGTTCGTAAACACTTACAGTGGGATGAGCTTGGAGGGTCCTGCTTGATCTGCCTTTCCAGTAACATAAAAAACAGCTGCAGACATGCACGCTTCCATCAGGGCCTCAATGGACAAGCTAAAGGTTGCTTAGGCTCCTTCATCCCTACAACCTGTCCTCTCTGCATTGCTGTTCCCTCACCCTTCCGCAGCCTGTCTCCTTGAAACTATTCCACCTTAACCACTGCCACCTTCATACACATCTGCCTGTTGCCTCATGGAGCAGCTCAGAGAAGTATAGAGAATCTTCTAAGCAAGGAATATATTACAGGGTTCAACAAACTGAGCTGCTGTATTATATGTATGAATCTCTCTTCCGTGTGCTGCCTGACAGCATAGACCTCAAGGTCACTTGCCTGCTTCTCCAAATCAATGTCATAAAGAAAGCAACAGGCTTATGATGTATTTTTTTCATTTTCCTCCTTCACACATTCTATAACTTAAAAGAAGAGTGAGAGTCCATAAAGTGGATGGAGGCATTTGTTGAGTGATTTGGAAGGTGAGCACTTGAAAGTTTCAGGACCTGGAAAGACAAACAAAATGCCATCCTAGAGGAGCACACTCTCTCATTTTTTTCTGCTAATACATTCTAAGTATTACTTGCTCATCAGCCTAAATATACTCAGTTGGACCTTCTCTAACTGCTCAGTCCCTGGGTATCCAGCTTAAGACTTGTGGCCAGCAGTGAATATAGTGGCTGTGCTTTAATCAGATACAGGTCTATGTGCAGTAAGCTGAAAAATCAGGCACTACATACCTGCAAACTGGATGCCCCAAATTAGCAAGACAATTCAATAATTTCAACTGTACAGTTATCTCTCATGTCTCAACTATAGTATTGGAATAACTAAAAGCTCAAACTACCTCACACTTGAAATTTAGTAACATGCTGCAATGATACCATTATGGAAACTTCCAAAAGAGTTAATTCATTACAAGGTGTGGATATAGTTTACTAGATATTGCATGAATGCACAGAATCAGTGAGGAGGGTCAAAAGAACAAACAACTACCCTTTGAGAAGGGCAGAGGTGAAAGAAATGAAACTTGATCATACAATCAAATGCATAAAAGGGCTAAACCAATCTACTCAGGAACTGGTCAGCATTTCTTAAATTTTGGATGCTTACGGTTCACTGCTGTTATTGCATCAGGTCATTTCCCAGCACAGAACTAAAAGCCCTGAATATATCTAAAATTGTACTGTTATTTCTTGAATTCTCACTTCAAAAGTCATCAATAATGTCCAGCTTCACAAACAGGTCACTGCCACAGAGGTGCTGCCAAGGGAATATTAACCCGTTCTGGGGACTGCAGCCAAAGAGCTGGTGGGGATGGTTTCCTTCTTGGTCTCCTCCATTTCTGCCCCCCATTCTGACAGGGGTGTTTTGGTCCTATCTTAAGCAAGATAAATAAGCCACATACAAATGATGGAGAAAAAGAGAGGAGACAGTGCAGAAATTCCTGGGAATTTATTTTTTTTTAATAGGCAGTCACATCCTTGCAGAACAGCTTTAACTACAACCCCCTTTGCAGCCAACTGAGCAAAGTGATTCTTAGTAGTTGCAGGCTGTACCCATGCCTGTGGACCAACTACAGGGGAACTTGATGCACTTTGTCAGGAAATTTCAAAATTTTTGCTGAAGTGCGGAAACATACAGGCCAAGAAGATACCCTAACCCTGTTCCACACTGTTACGGTTGTAAATGTCTGTGCTCACAACCTGCTCCAGTCCTTCCCAAATATCAAATTCTTTCCCCAATCCAGTGGGTTCTCAGCAAACCATTCCAGTAAAATGGTTGAAAGAATTAAACACTGATAAAACAAAATATTTTTTCTGAGACTTGTACAAAAATGGCCAAAACATGTTTGAGACCCAATGGTAACAATTTGGCAAAACAGCAAAAAGCAAACGCAAAGTATATATTACAATAGAAAATTATAAGCTTAACAGGAGGCACAATCATTACAATTTGTAATAGTGCAAACAGATTTGTAATTCAAAATGAATTTTTACACACATTTTATGTCTCTCTACACTGACAGTTTGCTGTCTAACAGCTCTCTGTGGGGCCTCTAGCAAACTCTACTTTCACCAGTGGGGGAAAAAAAAAAAAAAAAAAGGTGGAAACATTTCAGGGGACCAGTATTGTCTTCTGCACTGTACAGGTTTTGTTAGCTATTCAGAGCTGTAATTTTATAAGTCATCTTTAATTATTCGATTCTTTCTTCTCCAACATTTCTATTTTTAAGATATTTTCAGTGCACCAGAATTTCAGACTAAGGGAAACATAAAGCAAATGCAGGCCATGTAACACATACATTACTGCAGAACGAGCAATAGAAAATCCAATATTTCATCCTTCACGGGAGACTATGCATTGTTCACTTGGCAATAAAGTGTATAAATTACACTTTGATTTTCTTGTTTCACTTCTCTTTACCATGCCTGGTGTGCTGATGTGTCAAGAGAATTTGCCTTTTTGAAGTTTTGCTGACAGCGTTACAGAACCATTTTCTCTGGAGCACCCTTCTGAAACTTGTTTTTTTGAAACCCTTTTTATACTATACCAATTTTGCTACCTCTGCAAAAAATATTACTCGCCTGAGGGCTTTTCTTCTTCTTTCAGTCATGCTGCCAGGGGGCTGATTGTTTCTGATTGCTAAAGTCAAAACTCCCTGAAAATGGACTATTCAAGCTGAAGAGCATTTCACATGAGCACGGCAGGTTTTCCAGTCACCTTACTTGTCTATATTATTTAGTAACACACTTACTATATGATGGGGATTATAAAATCATTTGAGCTGGCTGCATTGACAACCTGGGCAGAAAAATAATTCCATTGCTTGAAATTCTGGAATGCCAGTCACAGAATAAAGCATTTGACCACTTAGTGAAGGGTGCAGCACAAATGAAAGAGATGGACATACAGATGACACACAGAGACAGGTCTCTAAAATCCAAGGTATCAGTGCCAGAATTTCTCACGAGTCATTTAACCAAATTTTCTTGTTTTCACTATGCAATGCAACTGGAAGAAAAGATTCTGCATTAAACTTCATGGGAAGACCATTAGAAATCCTTTGTGCATTTACAACATAAGATTATATCAATTAGACACCAAAATGTCCACAGCATCATTTGTATCATTTTCTCTGCTGTCAAGAATTGCTCCTATGTTGTATTATCTATTGTTTCACTGCCTCAGGCAAGAGGGTTCATCTGTTTCCCTGCAACACCTGAAATGTGCATATACGGTATAATACACTGAGGTGTCTGAAATTAAGACAGTGTTACTGATCTGAGTGAATTCGAGAGTGAGTGTAAAGACAATGAGTAAAGTACGTCATTGACTTCCAATTATACATTTACTTACTTTTATCAGTCTCAGCACATGAATGTTGTCCCCCCCTTTTTTTTCTTTTTTTGTTTTTCTTTTTATTTTTTTTTTAATATGCTACTTCTAAATTGTTTGTTTAACCTTACAAAAACTTGTGGACTTTCAAACAGAGCAGCTGGCTGCTATCTGCTGGTAACTGATAGGTTTGATAAATTATTCCCTATATTTAAAGGATAATGATGTTCCTGGGCTAGGCACAGTGTGGGCTGCATGATGTGAGGCTACAAAAGGAAGGGGTAGAGGCAATCTCTTCCTGGACCAGTGCTGAGATGGTGCTGCAACCAACACCTGGGACTGCCTGAGCAAACTAATCTTGAGATTCCTTATGCAGACATTCGCCCAAGTGTGGGTCAAAATCTGAAAGTACTGTAGAAAACTAGAGCTAGAAGAGACTGCAAAAAATTACGCAGTCAGCCCCTCTTCCCTAAGCAAGGGTTACTTGAGGTGTGTCATTACTGACACAGGCATTTCTAGCCCATTCTTGTAAACCTTGAATATAGGGGTGCCACACATTCCCCAGGCAATCTTTTCCAGAGCTTCACTATTCCCAGTACTGAGAAGTCTAACTGCACTCAGCGCTGCTGTGATTAGCCCATTATTGCGTTTCCTATATATCCACAATATATAGAGCATAGCTCATTCGACTCTTTCTTGCGATAGGTTTTTAAATACTCACAGACACTTCACATCTCCACTCATACATCCCATCTTCCAGCTAAACAACCAAAATCTTTCACTTTTTCCCTTAAGCCAGGGACTTCTCATCATTTTTCCATTTTACTGCTGGATGTTCTCTTGAAAGGATATATACTCAAAAAATGTTTACTATGCTGTATGGTTTCTGATAGAAAAGGTTGAAGCGATTACAAGTTTCATGATAGAATGTTTAACTGGCACAACAAAACCTTCAAAGTAAAATACCCTGAAAAAAGTTCATAAACACTAACCTAGCAGCAACGGGTGTCAGCCTCATTCAGCGAAATATCTTAGTCATTTGACAGTTGAAGTAAAATTGATTAATCATGCATTGAACTAGAGGGAAGGAAATAGAAAGAATCACATCAAAGACAGAAAAAGGTAGACTAGACTGAAAGAAGACTTTTGAGTTGGACTAAAACATTCTGAGGGATAGGAAGGAAAAAACACAAGCTATCAAGAGAATGTCAGGTAAAACAAACAAGATAATACAGTTGCAGAAATGTGCCCAGAAGTCTATGGAAGGAGTTATAAAAACATCTGAGACTGCCAAAACTCCTGAAAAGTGAAATAATAAATAAATTAAAAAAAATCAGAAAAGCCCCCACAAACAACAGACAGACAGCATAAAGGTGCAGATAAGAAAGAAAAAGATGAAGTACATTGAAGAAACAAAGAGGTTTCACAGTCTCCCTTTCAGGAATTTTGCTGTAGGAATCAAGAACGACAAACAGTATTTCACGCTCTTCTGTTTCAAAACAAAGGGTACTGAAAAGAACAGATGCTACCTTCTCACGAAGCATCTTCCTCTCTGTTTTCTACTTTTATTGTGAATCAGACCCAGTCCAGTTTCCTGTTAGTCTTTGTGCCTTGAGCCTTAAAAGCATTAACATCACCTCTTCCCAACATGAATGACTTGTTAGACAGCAAAAACCTGCCTGAACCCACAGAAACAGAGCAAACATTTGACAAATATCTTGAAGCTTTTGAGAGAAATCTATTTAGATTTCCAGAGGCTAGGGAGTTTGCACAGTTTAACAGTGCACATTTACGTGATGCTTAGTGTGATCACCAGCACAGCTTGCATGCTTCACGCCATAGAAACACCTTGAGCTTGATGAAGGATGTTCATACTGGGGATAGCATGTGCCTCATATTGAGATTCAGTATCGTGTAAAATACTACCAGTGTGCACTTACGCATGCTTTACTTTAAACAGAGAAAAATAAAGATGTGCAAATTAATAGTGATTACCTCAGAGCAGCAGTTTTCCCATTTCTGTGAGTACATGTGACCTGCCTGGTTTGGTACCCAATTTGTATGTCCCAATATTTGTTCTCCTGTCTATTCTGTCTGTTTCGATTCCTCTTCTTCTTAATCAACTCACGAGCCTCGGGATCTCGAATTGCCTTTTCTCTGTCCTTTTCCTTGTCTTTGTTCTTCCCTCGTTTCCTCGCTTGCCTTATTTGTCTGGAATGTGGCACTGAGCACGCGCTCCAGGGTCCCACATTTAGGCTATACAAGCTTTCTTCAGCAGCACAGGGGCTAGACTGACAGATCTGAAACTCGGTGAGGTTAGGACAAGCTGACCCACCGAACTGCGGTGGAGCCACAACGTGCCGAGTTCGATGCTGAAGCCCATTGCCACAGGTCTTGGAGCACTCTGACCAGGGGGCAAATTCGGCCACAATGCAGTCCTGCCGGCATGGGATGAGGCATGCCTGCTCCTGGCGAGGCTTCGGCTCAAAGTACTCACAGATGACATCCTCAGCTGGTACCCCGTTAGACTTCTGGATACAGGTGATGTCCCTTGTCTGGATCCCTTCCTCCCCTCTGAGGCACTCCAGGGGCTTCTCGTGGCTGCGGGAGAGGACAGGCTGGCACTGGTTCCAGTTGCCGATCTGCCAGTCGTACAGCTCCTTGTGCCAGTCGCAGACCCGAAAACAGCTCTGCTGGTTGTCCGGCCGCTCCGGCTGCTTGCAGTTCGTGGGCAGTGTGGTCCAGCCCTCCACGTGGGCGCACCACACAGCTCGTGTCTGGATGCCCCCTGGACCACATTCATCGCCCATGCATCTCCCCCACGGACCTGGAAAACAAGAGAAGATGCTAACATTGTACGCTTAATTGTTTTTCTGCCATGGTGCAAAACAAAGCCCACAGAAACAGTTTTGTATTTCATATATATCTAAGAATTTCATTCTTTGAGAAAACTCAAACTTGGAAAACACAAAACAAGTTTGGGATTATTCTTCATCTCTTATTTTTATGAATAGGGATCCATTTCATTTTTTCCCCCAGACAAACTGAATATTTAATATCAAGAACATACACAGGAATCAGTCACAAAGTCATTGTGTAGTTTTGACTAACAAGGTAGGAGCCAAAGTCTTCCCCTCCAAGGCATGAATCTAAACTTCTCTCTTACCTGTACGAATACCCTCTCCTGGGCTGTTCTGGGTTTTGCTTCACCTTTCTCCTGCACAACTCTTTATACCCTGATGCCAACAAATATCAATTCTCTTCCTTCCATATTGTCTTAGACAATGAGAACAACAACATATTACATTTTGGAAAGTAGAGGTAATTTCAGGTAGGCCACTTCTATTCTTTCCTTTATTATAACTAAAATAAAAATAAAAATTAAAACCCAGTTACGGAGTGTTTGCTCCACACAATCTGTGAAATGATTATAGAATAAGTTCTTGAAGACAGAGACATACCAGCTAGTAACTCTCCAACGAACAGCAGTTATTGCTTTTTTTAAATCTCTAAGGCCTATGGTAAATACTCAACATGTTATAATTAGTGTCAACAAAACCAATAAAAAACTATATCCTTGAAAGCTGACATGGTTGCTTTTTCCATTATTTAAAACTGTAATATTCAGCCAGCTCAAGTCACAAAACCCACATATGAGAGGGTAAAATACCTGCATTTTTCAGGTTTTTTAAGACCTCCCATCACACGCACCATGCATTGACTTACTGTGAAAGAGGAAAAGAACAAGCAGTTCAGAAAAAAAAACCTGTGACCAAAGAAAAGATGTCTGTCTGCAGACAGTGGGTCACACAGAAGGCAGTTTCTCTGACTGTGGAGTGCTCATGTTCCATGAAGAAATTGGGGCCAAGCCACGCAATTTCCATTCATCCCAATGACCCCAGGTAACAAGACTATTTGTGTGAGTAAGTTGTGGGAGATGCTGGGCTGAACCTTTGTTATTTCCAGAGCAGATTAACAAAATAATTCTGGCACTGCATAGGAATAAGTAAAACTATGGCAGGTACACATTATCCGCAGCACTTTCCTATTGAATGACTGGAAGGAATATGAAGCCACATCTTATCACGGTTTCCTGTGAGCTTTAAAACTCTTACTGACTTCAACTTCAGCTGTTCACCCAACATTAACTTCAGTAGCAGTTTGGGAAGGGGCTGATGGTAGGCTATACACTCAGCCTCTGCTCCTCATTGCCTCTTTTTTAAGTGGACACTGGCTGAACAGTGTGTTTGTAGTTCTAAAATCCTAAGCATTAATACTCTATAAGCAATGCCAGCTGGCAGAGATTGATTCAGCCCATGGAAACTCCTCCGTATTTTTTGCAGATTAAGTTTGAATTAGGGTTTCCAAGGTTTAGCTAGCTATCCAGAAGAATAAATGTATATTAAATACAAACACATTTCAGGTTTTTCTACTTCAGCAAGATTACCCTACTTTATCTCTAACCAGGCTTCCACAAATGACATAATTATTGTTGTAATTATTGTTGTAGTTAATTTAGCTTTATTTACACTGAGTTAAGATATCATTTCCCCAGAACACCACTTTGAAACCTGCCAACTTTAAAAGAATAAAGACTGCAGAAAACCTCCAACTAAAGCAGATACTAAAATAATTGTGATTGAAATAAAGCTAAATAGTTCATCTTAAAAACTAAAAATTTCTCTCTTAGCAGATCACTGCACCTTGTGTATACTATGTGTGCCCAGTGAAGAAATCAGCTCTTTACTGTACTCCAGAAAAAGAGGTTGCCCATTTGGGATTCTACCAAATTTACAATCGTCAATTATCCAAGAAATCACATTGTACCTAAAAATTGTGCTTGACATCTAAGTATCTTCAGTTCAGATCACTGACATGTTTATACTAATGCAAATTATAAAAATCTCAGTCTCAATGTACTAACCACTGCTTTGGTGGCAATGCAAATATGACAAACAAATCTGCATGTGATTGTGATAATTGGTCAAGAGAAGCCCTTTCATTAGATTACAAGAATGTTGGTCTTAGAACTGGATCCAAAGTAACAATCAGGTGCACAGATAGGCTCATGCTTATTGAGCTGATCATTTTGCTTTTGCTGTGAAGTAGAATGCAGTTTCATAGAATCATTGCCAGTGAGGAGCAACAAACCACATATATATATGAACCTCTGAGCAAACTGCTCCTCAGCACCTCTATGTTCATGTAGTCATTGACACAGTGCTATCAGTGATGTATCTGATCCTCCACCCTTATCTACAAAATTACTACCAAAATTTAAGCTTTTGGTGTACTTGTAGCCTTGTACTCTAAATTTGGGGGGACAAAGAGGAATTTCTATTTTGTTACTTTCTTTTGCTTTAAAAGATTTATTTTTTTTTTAATTATGTATTTCTAGTAATATGAACAGAAACTTACTTTGGCCAAAATTATTCTGAGAAATACCAATATATTTTTTTCTTTAGAAAACAATTTCTGGTAACCACATTAACCAACATTTCTGTCAGTTTTCAGTTGCACACTACTTTGAAATCTAAAGTTATCTACATTTTCTTGTCGGATCACAAGTCACAGCTGTTAACCTCAAGCACTAGCTGAGGAACACTGTTGCCATACATTCTTTATACGGCCCTCACAAAAATAGAGAGAGAAGATCCTCTGTAAATCCCTTTACAGGTACCCATCTCTCTCAATCAGTTATAGACAGAGCCTACAATAATTCACTTATAACTTAAGCGGCCCCCAACACATTGCAAGCATCAAGGCCAGACATGGTTCTTATTTGAAAATCATCACAGAAAAGCAGGAAAAGAAATGTCTCTGAACTGAGTAAAGGGGCCTTATGACCCTGTCCAAATAACAAGAAATGCATCCCAAAGTAGTCCTAATACACTGTCAATCTTTTTTTCTTTTTGCCACAGATTGAAGAGAAAGCACCCAGCACATGCTTACAATAATTTTTTGCCTGCTGGTCAAGACATTACTGAAAATACATGATGAAAAAACACTGAAGGCAGAGGCTTTGAATGATCTTCAGCAGTATGAAAAAACCACACACAGATCGCCTGCAACATGCTTTTTACATTGTGCCATTATTATGGGCAGGACATTTACCACATTTGTAAACGTGAAATTTTGGGGTAAAATTAGTCTCGCAGAAGCTAGTGTAGCATAGATACGCAAATGGGCAACGAACACAAAGAGCCTCACCCACCACCATCACTTGGGGCGGCTGGTCTTTCACAAATCCTCAGCTGATGTTAAGCACTAGCTAGTAACAACAACAAAGTCTGTAGGAAAGCTGCCGAGCCTAACCAAAGCCTCATATGATGCTTTAATTTGCTCTTTATGAATATTCTTTAGGTTGCCTCTTTCCCACTGAGGCAGTCTTCAAGCAGATGCTCTGCTCTCCCTGATGTGCGCTGATCCAGTTCAGGCCTGGGACACGGGACGTACGTGTGCTCAAACCATTCCACACTAGGGAAAAAAAGCTGCTGCTGTGAATGCAAAGCAGGTTTTCTATAGGATTTTGGTTTAAGCATATTTGGATGAATGAGTCATAGTTTACCTGTACTGAGCTGTACAACTCATGAAAATACCATAATTTATCTGCTTTTTGTTTAATCAGCTTATTACAAATGGCTGTTACAGAATTAAGTAGGAAGCTTGCTTTTTTGCTGTTGAGAGTTGTCACTGAAGTCTTAGTGAGTTTAAAATGTCATTCGTAGTTCTTTGTCTTCTAAAGAGATTACTGTAAAATACAATATTAAGATTCCCTCTAAGCTTCTGGAAAATTAACATTTATTTTTGTTAGGGGGCAGAAAGTGAATTAACCATTACTGCAAGTTTATTTCAAAATTCCAGAGAGTGATCACAATGGAGACAAATACCAAGACAAAATCCCCACTAAAGCACCAATAGTTTTGCAGTTGAGAACAAAGTAAGCTATCGTAGTGTTTAATACCTTATAGATTAATACTGTTCCAGGTATTAAAATTATCACTATTTGAAGAAAAAACTTATTTTCAATTTTTATCCAAGGCAAATAATGCTGTGTGAAAATTCCTTGAGCTTTTCTCCACATACAAATACAAAAAAATAGACAAAGCAAGCCCCCAACTATCCCCAAACATAAAAATCAAAATACGTCTTAAAACATTGAGCAAGACATGACTCCCATTTTTAACAACTGAGGGTTGCACCACTGATTTCATCTGAATTTTGCTGTACTTTCAGTGAGAACTGGTTTTGACCCATTCTGTGTTACTGGTTTGGTGCACGTAAGTAGCATTAACAGTTTAATGCCAGACAGAGTTATTCACACTGCACAAGACAATGAGCAGCTTAGTTTTCAGCATTTGGAGAGGATTGTATTTAAAGAGACTAGTGAGAGACTGATTAACAGAAATCTGCTTTTCCTAAGTTCAGAAACAAGCTAACCTTACCCGATATTGGAGACCTCAAATTTCTCCGTATTATGAGAGGGTTGCGATGAAGGCCATGAAGGTTAACTGGGTGATAGAGGGCTGAGAGTCAGGAAGGACAGTGGTATTACAAGATACAGTTCAAGCCTAAGCAGTAAATCTGGAGAGAGGTCAAAAAGACACAGACCAAGAAGTCTCGGAAGGACTCGGGAGATGGCGGGGAATGCAAACTGCAGCTCCTGATAGCGGAGCCGGTCAGGAGCAGGATGAACAGCAGGTCACCGAGATTATGGCAGCCTCAGAGCTGCCGCCAAAAATCATTTGCAGATCTGCTTGGTTAAGTGAAAATACAAGCAGCATGTCTATAACTTGGTACGGTATACCTGTATCATCTGTACTCGCTTTACACAGTTATGGCAGCAGCAGCTGCTTTCCCTTTGCCACAACGGAGTATTTTTATCGCAGGCAGTAGCTAACTTTGAAAGTCTGAACAGGAAACTGTCTTACTGATACAGACATCTTGCCTGTTACATCGGGAAGAAGTAATACAGCAAAACGCTGTAATTCTAGATAAATTATTGATAGCTTTTTTTTTTTTTTTTAATATAGAATCTGAGATGCTGCCAACACGACAAGCTGGCCACATTTGGAGAGACAGATTCTGTAATTTATACTATCAGGAGCGCCAAGACAGTAGAATATCATTTATAGACAAAACCTTCATTTTTGCCTCTTTCCCACCCGTGGCGGGACTCCCTGGGTGCCGTGTGACGTGCCGCCTGCTCTGTTTGCCAGCAAACTCTCCCCTCCAGGAGCGCTATGGATCACCTTGACTGTCATTTCTATTTAATGCTTTTGTCTTTCTCGGCTCCTCTTTCAGAGGTTGAAAAGAACATGCAAGGCAGTGTCTGCATTAAAGAAAATGGATTCATGATATGGAAGAAAAGATAGAAAAGGAAAGGATTCTCAACGTAATAAACCATAACACCTGTGATTCGGAGGAAGATAATGGAGAATCAAATATGCCTACAAATTATCTGACTCCTAGGTCAAATTTTCTACTTCCCAATCACATAAGGGAGAGTGCAAGACACACTGCAGTTCAAATAATTTCAGAATCTGAAGAACAATTGTTCATATTTCTCAAATTAGCACGGAAATATAAAAAAAAAAACATTAAAAACCAGTGATGTAGATGAATATAATCTACAGATTTCACACTGTTTCCCCAACTTCCCACAGCACACTTTTAAACAATGGGATAAAGGCAAAGGCAAACTTGAAAGTATATAAAAATCACCTACTTGGGTATCTTTCTAGCTGTGCACATAATTATTAAAGCACATTACAAGTGTAAGCCCTTTCATTTTTTTCCTTATTATTACCCATTGGGAAAATACACTCATGCATGTTCCTGATACTATTAATGGCATAGTAATTAACATTATCCATCTGTTTTCAAATTTCTCTTAAAATGATGATGGTAACACACATGAAATAAACCCAGGAGTAACCATACCAGTTTAAATTCGGACATCAACATCACAAAAAGCATAATGTTTATTCAGTGTTTCCCTGATGGAGCATTTTCGTATTAGAACCTCACAAATTACTGGAACAAAATTGTACTTTATTTCCTCCAGAAAGTACTCCTTTTTATATTAGAAAACCTGTATGTCTGGAAGAAGCTTGTGTACTCTGTAAGGAAAAAAAAAAAAAAAAAGAATTTAACATGCTTTCCCAGTGTTGATGCAGTTGCCTCCTGTGCTGTAATTCATGGTAGTTTCAACATCACCTTTCACTTCGTAGATTTTTTTTTTGTCTGCTTTGTGCTCTTCCTGCCTCAATATTGTGACAATATATATTGAAATTTTTATTTTTTTAATCTCTCAGAAACATGGAGAGGGTTAAAAGTATCTATTTCTACAGTACAAAAAATACACAAAGAAACAAAATGGTCTCAAAAATTTTCTCCTTTATTTAATATAATGCTAGTTCTTCATCCCTCTGAGTCAGCTCTGAACACCTAATTCAACACTTAAAAAAAGTTGTCACTGTTTAATATTTAATTTGTTGCTCTGGCTGTGTGGATTCAAAATTTTAAATAAACTGCATGAGGGCTCACACTTTTCATACCACATTTCTTCCCAAAGTAATTTGAATGTACAGTGACATAACACCCTGAAAATCACTTTCTACACCGAAGCTATCGAGAGTCTCCAGCTCACAGTAGCGGAGCAACATGATTATCACACAAATATGAAAGGCTGACTGCTCACACTCTCTGGCTTTGTGTTGCTGTCATAACCTGTAATGAAATTCTTTCCTTTAGGCTTATTATAAACTTAAGCTAATTCTCAAAACATTATTCAGTTTTAAAACAGTTCTTCCTCCAAACCTTTTTTTTTTAGCATAAGTTCCTCTAACTATTAATTTTTCCTTTACATAGTATAGCTGTAGCAGCCAAAATGAATACTGAATGAATACACGAAAGGAATACTTAATTGAAGCAGCATGCTTTAAAGAGAAATAGAGCTTCTATGTTCTACAAAGCAATTACATTGCTTTGAGCCTCTAGCCATGTTGTAATACATCTTCTGATATTGTAAGATACGGAGTATAGTTTCTTCTAGCCCACAGTTTGTTTACAATAAAGCTGGTTCACAAACATTTCTTAGCTTCACGAGTGGTAATGTTAAACCATACTAACGTGCTCCTCACACCCCTCTCCCTATGTTCTCTCTAGTCACACTGCTGGCTGAAAAGCCAGATAACGCTCTTCTGACAAAATGATGATTCTCATACACAGCAAACACTCTTGCAGGCTTTGTAAGTTGGATGAAAGGCTTTATTAACCTTTGCTTGTATCTCTTCCACACATATCTGCTTTGGGTTTTTTCGAATTACTAACACTTGAAAGCTGTTCTGTATCTCCTGTATGAGCCACATATACTGAGTTAACCCACCTACCCCAGTACTCACAAGGAACAGTGGCTTGAAAAGGTACAGAAATACAGTAAGCGTGTACGGTGCCTTCCCTGATACTCTCCCAGCCTCCCACCACTTCCAGGTCACACACCACAGCAGACATGTTGGTACAACCCTTCTAACATAACTAATACTTCTACATGGACATGAGATAAAGAACATCTCTATGTTCTTCAACGGCCTTCTAAAGAAGATCAATACTAGAAACTCCTAAATTTGGTCTTCTTTTTTTCCTGTGCAAGACCACCAGAAATGTAATGAAAGAAAATACATGGTATGAACCTATTTTTTCTTATGCAGTGGGCAAGGAAAAGCCAAACAAAAAACACTCCCATGAATAGAAGGGCCAATTATGAGTGAATCTGCAAAATCAATCGTTACTTCCAATTATTATACAGACTGTAATCATGAATAAAAATTAACATTTTACAATGAAAACTCTATAAAGTATATGAGTAACTATAACATCACCACGAACTACTCTTATCTGTGTCCCTGTAGATTTTTACAGCTCTGCTTGCGTCAGAATCTGATTTTAAGGGATAGGTTATTGAGAAAAACAATTCAGGACCCACTGCCTATTAAAGAGGAGGATTTGATTTGTATAGATTAAGATGAGGTTTTCTCCTTGATTTTGAACCAAGATTCGCTGTTTTGTCCCCATCAGCACTTTAAATTCAATTTACTCGTAAATCTCAGAGCAAATTTTAAACTGAAACATCACACTGCTAAAAGAACATCTTGCTTCACCTGAAAATCTCATTGTTAGTACTATTCTCAGTGACTATACATGGAAATGCAGATTTTTGCACTAATTCAACCAACTGAGGCTTGCCCTTCACTTTTCATCAGAGTGAACCCCAATTAGATCAATCGAAAGAACACCACTGGCCCTTATCATCACTTGGGCATCAGCATGTGTTGCAGCACCAATTCCTTAGTACTATTAGGATAGTTTATTTCTCTGTAGCCTCCTGCAATCTCATGGTAATCAGCCATATTGAACAGGTTACAGGGACCTTAAATCAGATCACTTTCACTTCTGTCATGAACAATTTTGCAATTCAGTTTTTTAAATGTGATTTTATTCAGTCCACGCAAGATGATATATTAAAAACAGAAGACAAAGTATTTCTGTTTCAATTAGCATCAAGACCAAGTGAACGCCTTTATTTGTCTGCCTCTGTCTCATTTTCTGCCCTTTTATTTCTTTCCCTTGTTTATCATAGCCTCCTGCTGTGGTGCTGATGGCCAGAAGTGCTAGTTGCGAGGCTGCCGCAACCACAGGGTATATCCGCCAACACAGGCCATCACACTTGCGCCAGCCCAGCGGTTTGCAATCCCACTCTCTGCTTACATTAGCCAAGGGCAAACAAGTCAAAAACCTCCTTCACTAGGATACGAAGGAATTTACTGCTACAGATTTTTGGAGACTGGCTACAGCTTTTCAACTAGACTACTAGAACCAGACATCAAAAATTAAATGTACTAT
The DNA here is from genome assembly GCA_013399095.1 of Psophia crepitans. Classification (NCBI taxonomy): domain Eukaryota; kingdom Metazoa; phylum Chordata; class Aves; order Gruiformes; family Psophiidae; genus Psophia; species Psophia crepitans. The sequence goes on from VWZZ01001874.1 coordinate 395,319, forward strand.
CTCTGCGCAATGACTTTTTTAAAGGTTAAGACCTCCTGCAAGATATAATGTCAAACAAGGTAGCAGGAGGTTGGTTACAAGAAAACACTACAATTTCGTTGCACGAATTCAGAAAAATATTTCGGTTGTACTCCCAGCCCTCTTGCTAGCCTGCAGAATGATCTACGGACACCATTTCTGTCTCCTTGCACTACTTCTTCTTCTGTGTAAGGCAGGGGCAACAACATGAATTTTTAAAGCCTGTTTAGATATATTGATGAAAAACTGTGCAAGAAGTAAATAGTAGTAGGAATACATGTTCTGTCATTTTCTCTCTGGAAGCACAGTTTACTCAATATCTTTCCCTTGAGTTTTGCCCTAAATCCCAGTTGCGTTGAAAGGTGTGTTTTATTAAAAAAGCAAGAAGCCCAGACAATAAGCTGCTGCTTTTTCTTACTCTTGACAGAAATCTTATTCATAGAGCACAGCATGCATACTTCTCATCTGTGTCTTCCCTCTGCCTCCTTGGCCACAAGAGAGCTAATACAGACAGTCAAGAATCAAATAGGAAGGTTTCTCATATCTCTGGATTCTTTATAGGTGTTTTCTTTGCCACTAATGGAATAAAATAAGAGACCTGAACTTAATAAATATTGCTTGAACAGTGTTCTGAAACTGTCATCCTTTTGGTTTTCTTCTTAATCATTAAAGAAAGTCTTCTAAGTACAGAACATTACCTAAAGGGTCAATTTTATCTATTTATTTTAATTTACCTTTCAATATTTCATTATTTAAATTGCCTATGTGTTGGACTGAAATAAAAATCCAGTCATAAATCTTTTGAACTGCACTAAGACTTTATGTCTTGCTGAGATACATTCTCCCAAGCATATCCTCTGTTCATTTATTATTCATTATCATCTATACTTTGACGAACTCCTGTGAAACCCATTTTCAATTTTTAAACGGCAACTTTCCCCTAAAATTCTGATGCTTTCATTATATAGACATAGCACTTAAAACTATGGGAAGGAAAGCCAACTAAGCCATGTGGGTGTACTCAAAATAAAGGTGCTGCTGTGCAACAGACATGAATAGATCTATATTAGTTTTGAAGAAGTCTTGTCAGGACCATATGAAACCTGTCACTGCAGTGTATTCAAAATAAATAATGTCTTCATCTGAGTGCACTATAATCAATCATTTTAATTCCAGACACAATGGAGATAAATAATTAATTCAAAAGGTCACTATTACTTACTTCCATCTGGCAAACGTGTTGCACAATTGTATTAAAATAAGTGGCTTTGTCTATTTTTGTGATGTGGAAAATACATCTAACAAACCTTTGTGTGCAAATAGGAACTTTTTTTTAAATTTTGTTTTAGAAATAAGCAGTAACTTCTATAAAATATTAATGTAAGCAGTCATTTCAGTATCTCAGACCATATCATAACTTTGGCTTTTAAACAGAACTCCCCATTAATCAAAGCAGGGACTTCTGCTTAAAAATAAATGAACTTGATCTGGTATTATCATCCTGGGCTACTGCAAGAACCCAAAATGTCCTAATAAAAATGCAACGAAGCACTATTGAAAAAATTTAAAAGTATACAAGTATTTTAAGGAGAGCATCATAAGAATGGTGATGGGAGGTTTAGGTTGGAGATGAGGAGAAATTTCTTCTCGGAAAGGGTGGTTGGTCATTGGAACGGGTTGCCCAGGGAGGTGGTTGAGTCACCGTCCCTGAGGGTGTTTAAGGAAAGGTTAGATGTGGTACTGAAGAACATGGTTTAGTGGGTAATAGGTGGTAGGGCATGGTTGGACTGGATGATCCTTGAGGTCTCTTCTAGCCTTAACGATTCTATGATTCTATGAATACTTTCATATCAGAAATTTCCAGGAGATTTCTTAAAATTCCTCTCATCCATTAAAGAAACAGACAGGAACACAGCGACCAACCTCTGCCTTAGTCTTCCATTCCAACACAAAAAGCCACTTACTTTTCCAGTGCTAGTACTATCTTTTATTTTCTAAAGTTACTTCACAGAGGTCATTTCATAAGAAGTAACAGCAGAATCTTTTAGTAGATGCTACTAGGAAGCAACATCTCTTTTACTCTTTTATCTTGACAGAAGAATCCCCAAATAGCAGGTAATTCTTTTTTTTTTTTAGTATCACCTTAAACCTTCCGTAAAGATTTGGAAGGATTTACTCAATTGTTATGTTGGCAAACCTCCCAGTTAAGACAGGTGAGAGGTGGAGAAGGCATTAAAGGACTTCAAACATGCAAAGCTACAAGAACAAACTGGATGTTCCTCCCCAGAAAGGCAAACACAAGAAAGGAACTTTTGTCTTTTCTATTAATTTGCTGCTTCTTTGGAAACTGTGTTGCAGTGTCAAAGTTCAGCAGTCAGGAATGTCATTGAACACTCCTTCAGAATGGTTTTATGTCACTACTGTTTTCCTGCCCTCAAGGAAGACAGATTTCCTTTCTATTCTCCTCTAAACAAGTCCTTATTCAGCTTTCAAGAAAACTGTGAACCTTTGATTTCATCAGACATCTTGAAAACCTCTAGAAAGGAAAATATGACAGAATACATACCATGTGGTATTAATCAGATGTTTACCAAGCCAATTCTTTTAGTTTACATTTTGGGAAAAAAAAAAAAAAAAAAAAAGAAGGAACTTTATGAAAGAAAACCCAACATGTTGGTTTGACAGAATTCTTATGTAGATTCAAAAAAAAAAAAAAACCCACAACCAAAACCTCTAGAGGAAAGATAAGTTATTCCAGAGAGTTCAGCATAAAGGAAAACATGCTAAAACAGAGCAAGGTGTCACTTATAAGTGCTATTAAAATAAGTAAAGGGAGAAAAGAGATAAATCCTTCGTTTCTGCTCTTTCAGAAAGCCATACACAATTCTAAAAGCCCATCCAGTAAAGATAATAAATTGGACAATACTTCCTCTGTCAAGTATACTTCTGTGAAAGGCAGGCAAATGCTGAAGTAAAATTCACATTACTACAGGATATTTAAAGGCACTCACTATACTTTACAAATAATGGTTTAAATCTGGTCTTGACTGTCACCAAGCAGAAACTTAGGAATCATCTTATCAACCTCTAAGATAAAACTCAGCAATATTTAATTTTCCACAAAATATGAACACAAAGCAGTAGAGGCAGAATATAATTTCTAATCTAAATACAGAAGTGAAGATGAGAGAAGGCTTGGGGGGGAATCTCAGCTGTGTGTACAAATACCTGAAGGGAGGGTGCAAAGAGGACAGAGCCAGACTCTTTACACTGTTGCCCAGTGACAGGACAAGAAGCAACAGGCACAAACTGAAACATAGGAGGTTCCCTACCAACATCAGGAAACACTGTTTTCACTCTGAGAGTGACCGAGCACAGGCACAGGTTGCCCAGAGATGATACGGAGTCTCCATCCTTCAGTTTAAAGCCATTCCCTCTTGTCCTATCACTCCATGCCCTTGTAAACAGCCCCTCTCCAGCTTTCTTGTAAGCCCTCTTTAAGTACTGAAAGGCTGCTCTAAGGTCTCTCCAGAGCCTTCTCTTCTCCAGGCTGAACAAGCCCAACTCCCTCAGCCTGTCTTTACAGAAGTGCTCCAGCCCTCTGATTATCTTTGTGACCTTCCCTCTGGACTTGCTCCAGTGGCTCCATGTCTTTCTTGCACAAGGGGGCCCCAGAGCTGGATGCAGTACTGCAGGTGGGGTCTCATGAGAGCAGAGTAGAGTATTGGGGGAGTATCTATACATGTGAACAGGGGTATGATCTTTTGTAGTCAGTCCCACTAGTAGAAATTTTAGGGCACTTGTCTGAGTACTTATTAAGAAGCCACTGCAGCTGGAATCAGGAAAAATGTACTTGAAAAAAGTTCATGCAGAACCCAGTTCATCAAAACTGCTGAAATGATGCAGCTCAATTTTAGCTCAATCAAAGGTCTAGGTAGATAAATAGTTTACTTAACTTCACATTCTTAAATTTTGCTAATGATTTATTAGACCTGAATTCCTGGGTGTAACTTTACAACAGCTCTTCAAGAAAGAGAGACAAATCCAAGAGTGTCTCTTTGTGATATAATAATATTTAATTAAAAGCCATTCCAGAAAGCAACTTCACCTGAGTGAAGATCTATTGATGTACAGCCCAAGAAGGCTCATCAAGCTAAATAAAAACCTCATCCTTTTAAAAGACTGAGCTAACAGTATACCACTTTAGCACAGCTCCTTTGGCTACATCACTTAGGAAATTAGAAATGTCATTCTCTATTTTAATTCACCTTCAGGTAAGAAGGTTAACTCATTGGCAAGGAAATTTTAACAGGTCAGATGTTTCAAAATCAATAACGAACTGGGTTGGAGATAACTTTCAGAAGGGATGACTTCAATTATAACAGCCCTCACCAGAGATAATGAGCAGAGAAGGAAGGTTAGTGTTGGACAAAGAAACACTGGCCCGCTTGCCAAATAGGTGATGCAAAGATCCTTATCAGCCTGAATTACACTGAAAAATCTTCAAAAGACTCTGAAAAACAGAAAGGTCATTTTGTTTCAAGGAGACTCTTTACAAAGAGGTAAGAGTGACTGGAAAGTCTTTCCTAATTATTTTTAAAACTCATCAACATAAAAATGTTCGCTGAGCAAAGAAAGAAAGAAAAAAACCCCTCTGTTATGGGAATTACAGTGTCTCAAAGGACATCTACAGTGATCTTATGGCCACTGTTGGTTTTTTGGTGGTTTGGTTTTTTGTTTGGTGGTTGGTTGGTTGTTTTTTTTTTTCCCAGTGAGTGTGTAAGAGGTAATTATCCATCCAGGCTACATTTGCAGCCATGAAAATCTCTCTCACCCACCTCAGAAGCACTACAGAACAAATTTTGTTCAAGCAAGGACATGTATGCATTTGGCCTAAGTCCTCAGCATAATGTAAAATTTGACTCAATTCCAGTTTTACTGGAGAATTGGAGCAGCCCTTGCTCCCTCTTAATATATAAGGTCTCTTCCAACCTTAATGATTAAAAAAAAAAGTTCATAGTTGGATAACAACAATTTCCCTCATATAGAAGTATAACAAATTAATTATAAATCAAATGCAGGAGCATAAATTTGTTTTATATACTTTGACCTGATTACTGAATACTCAATACCATTGCTGTTTGTGGTTTTTTTCCTTCTTTTTTCCTTATTATAATACTATTTAGGATGCTGCTTTTACTTGGAGTGAAAAATAGTGACACTTATTTAGAGAAGGGGCACACTTTAAGAAAGGCACAGCTGTTTGTTCAACAGCAGGTTAATATAAGCAAAGGAAAGCTCAACCCAATACGGCACTGCTGAGAGAAACTGGGTAGCAAAGTCAGCTGGGTAGCAAAGAGAATAAAATATACTCTCGACCACACGCATCTACTTATTATATGCAAATTATTACTCTCTGCTTAATTAGTAAGCTTTGCATTTTTCCTTCTAGTTCTGATTTTTGAAGGCAATAAATCCACTACGGAGCAGGAGGTTATAGCACTAAGAAACCAGACTTCACTTCAGTTGATCAGAATTTCCCTAGAACAGCACAGGACCATGTAAATCTTATCAGAGCTGAGTATTACAAAACTGACAAAGGAACCCAAATCAGAAATGAGACAACTTTATTCTCGTTCAAACATTCAAACAAATCACCAAGAAGATGGCATTCTCTCCCTAGATGCCTCGAGATTGAAACTCAACACTTTTCTGGAAGAAGCACTCTATTACATTAATTTTTATTGGCCTAAGGACCAACCACATCTGACCTCACTGTGTTAGACACTGTGCAGCTTCAGAGCACTAGCGACCAGGTGCTGCCCCAAAGAGCTCACAAGCTAGGTCAGGCTCAGGGGAGGTAAGTATAACACACATGCAGAACAAACAATGTGATTACTGCACACACGTTCGTTGGATTAATTTTTTGATCGACCATTTGCTTTGCTGGGTATTCCTGGGAAGGTTTATGTGAAATAGAGAGAAAAAGGGAACACTGTAGAGAAGAGTCAGTAAGCGTGAGTGGAGCTGAAGTACAGTGACCATGAGGAAGGCAGGAAGAGAGGTTTGAAACAATCAGAAAAGGACAAGAGCTCAAAACAGTGGATTTTGAGGAGTATCAGCAGCGTAGACAGACTGCCGAGACCCTACCCCCTGCCCGGCATCGGCGGCGTACGCAGGACGCTGCCCACATTACCGACGAACAGTAGGATTCTCTCCCATCACATTGCCGTTGCTGGAGCCAAGGGGCGACCCGACGCTCACCCCCATGCAAAACGCATCTGCTGCTGCTGTGAGGTGGCTCGGACACCAAGCGTCCCTGGCAGTTCCAGGGCTGTAGCATCACTTATGACCCTCTGGTTTGCTACCGGTGATTAGGTGAGTCACTGTATGGGCGTATTGCTGCTACTACTGCCTCAACAGAGCTTTGTTTTATAGCATGTTGTCAGACACCATGACTGCTTGGGCCACAGCACCTGACCATACATGAAAATTTGACACCATGTGAAAATACAGAATTAAATTCAAGCTAGATGTTAACTCAAAGTAAAAGTGAAAATAGCATTAATGGACGAGGAAGTATTTTGCCAGCATAATTTCATTTGGAGCACCCTATTACTATTAACCAATCAATCTGTTATATGTTAACAGAATAAAATATGACACAAAAAACTAATTGAAAGATGCTATCGGGAATGTTTGTTTTCTTGCTTTCTAAGCGAAGGTACAATACAACACGTGCTATCTACAAATCACATAATTTGAAGCTGCAGAGCACATTATTTTATGAAGTAACTGAATATATTTATACTGATTAATAAATTTCAATTAAATGTATTTAAAGCAATAGCTTCTTTTGAAAGTATATTTCATTCTTTAAATAAGCAGACAAAATGCACACGTTACAGTGAGAGATTTGAAAAAAAAAAAAAAAGAAAATCCCAGCTATTTTAGTTCTCTCCTTCTTCAATAATTCAAACACTAATAGCTAAAACCCAACAATAGAAGCTCAGACAGTGATTCTACTACTCCCTTGGTGGCCTTTAAGACCTTGGTTTCAGTCACTAATCCACATGCTAACAGACCTTCCTCTATTACTACAAACGATATCAGAAGCTTTCATAATTTCTCTGTAAGAAATGGAACACTTATCCGAGCAAATTCAATATTAATTGTATGTTTCACTTCAAACACTCTTTACAGCCAACAGACTTTTCACTATCAGCAACTAAATACGTCAACCGTATTAGACAACTTACAGAATAGAATAAGAAAAGGTCTGAATGGAAATGCAAGAGATTTTCTGTAAGAGAAGCTGACATTTTCTTTAGATAATACAATTTATCTGAGATGATTTGTATTAAGTTGATGTTTCTTCTCTTTGTTACTCTCAAACCTTTCAAACACAAATGTCTGAAAACAATAAAACATTAAAAGCAGTTTCTTTAACAGAGAATGGCCATGTTTGAGTTGCGCTGCAACAACCATCAGGTTGATGTCCTGATTTTAGTTTGCAAGAAACACTTCAGCAACATGAAAAGACTGGTCCATTATCATCTCATAAAACCCTAGAAATTTCAGGATTAAAAATAAAGATTATTTTTTTCCCCACTATTCAGGTATATGCTCTTTTATCAGATGGCAAAAAGCATTCCCAATAAATGTACTGCACAATTTAAAAGAAATCTATTAAGAGCAACTCAGTCCTAACCGGGGCCTTGTATCAATACTCCAATATAAATGACAAATATATGCATTCCCCTTTTAAAGGGTTGATTTCTACTGTACATACAACAGTAATAATGGAGTAAGGTTATTTCTGTTAATTTGTGGAACCCACTTGGTCAATATATGCAGCGTACTTCCGTCTAGCGATGCCTCCTGGTATTACACCTTTGATGAGGTTATTAAGTACATATGGTCCATCTAGGTTATTAACTGTAGGATGTCCTGAAAACGTTGCAAATGTTAACAGGGAATTATTACTGTTCAGAAAATGGGAATGACACTGGTTGTGAGTACAATGCTTGAAAATTCTGAGGTTGCAGCTTGGGACCGGCATGGATGGGGAGCAAAGCACTGCCCCAGAGACCTCCTCTTTATCCTGCAGAACACACAAGATTATTTTGTCCATTCTCTCACAAGCTGTAAGTAGAAGTGACGGCAAAAGGTAGAGTTTCACACTAACAATTCCATATTCTGAAATGATACTGCAAACCAACCATTCATTACTTCCATTACAGCAGTGCAGAACTGGATCCCTGAAAATCTGCTTCGCACACAGAGTTTGAAGAATCAGTGACAAAAACCAAGGGCCCTCATGTTCCAGCACAGTGCATTTTTGGTTCATGGGAAATAGATAATGCCTTTGTTTGGCACTGCACATGTGTCAGAACTACTTTCAAAGTATAGATAATACAATAAACGATTCCACGGTACATACATATTGAGAATAAACATTTCCTAAGATGTTTCATTTTTCATAACAGCATTTTTAATGGGTTAAAAAAAGTTCATTTACTCAAGCAAAGAGAAGAATTCCATTAATGTGTTTCACAAGAGGCATGAGATCACTGCTGCAAACCATTGGTTGCAACCATGAAAGCCTCAGGGGACCACACAGACATTGCTGCCAGCAAGTCCTCTCATTCCCATTTTTCTCTACTAGACAGATGTATAAAGTAATCAGGCTAAGGCCTCTCACCTCTGCCCCAGCAAGATTTCTAGCACCAATAACAATTTTTTAGTCCAGTTTGCTTTTGTTTCTATATTTTGAAATGTCCAAGAAGCCGGATGATTAATACTCACACAGGGAACGTGTTCTTGACCTGAAATTACATGCTTGAGACTGTCCAAGATCAAAAATGATGATTCAACAAGCCTCTGCCACCTCTACACACATTCATATACCACCTTACCCTATCAAAAGGCCAGCTGCTTCAGTGTCCACATTAATTTTCCTACTGAGGCTTATTATGACAAATTAACATTCATAAAATGTGCGGCAATAGAGGAACTGGAAGTTTTGCTGAGGGTTTGCAGAGAGAGAGGTGATGCCCTTCAATGGACTTCTCTTTAGAGAAGTCTCTAGTACTTCATGCTAGAGGCAGCAAACAAGTCAGTGTGAGCAGCTCTCCAGTGACTGAAAGTCTCATACCTGTACAAGCTTTGGGCCCTTGAGTTACAAGAAGCTGTCAAGGGCACTGAGCTGCATCTCAAAGATGCATACCCTCCCTCAAACCATTACCGAGAAAACACACTTCAAAACATACCATCTCAGACAATACATTAAGCCATGCTTTCTCATGCATATGAGATCATTACAATTTTTTTTCCTTCACCATTTAACATCCCTGACAAACCTTTTTTCAAAAGTCAACCTTTCATTACAGTTCTTGGACTGTATGAAAAAGCTCCCTTCAGCTCCCAGTACAAAGCAAGGCAGGCAGATGGGTTGGATATACGCTTCCCAGTCTTCCCCTTCACTCTTCAGATCCTTTAAGGTCAACTTAACATCACAGGTTAAAAGTTTGGCTCAAAACAGGCAGATCTCCAACCCTCATCCACTAAGGTTAGCACCTGAGAAGCTCATCACCCAAACTTGCCATATCACGCTATTGCTGATATCAGCTTTTGAAACACTTGCACAAAATATCCCAGACTAAGTCCAAGGTTGTGGTCCTAAGAAGTTGAGCCCCCAAAGGCAGAAGCAGGGGCTGGATGGTTACAACCCATGGCTAAGCAGCAACTCCTGGTAGAGGCTTCCCTGCATGTTCTGCTGATGTTCTCCTTCAGAGACATGAGGAGGACTGCGTACTTCTCTAACTTTGCTATTTTAGACCCGCTCCAACAATCATGCCAAGGACAGCAATGCAACCTATGGAAATCCTCCAACACCACTGCAACAGTACAGTAGGAGTACAGCTAGTAAATTGATCTGCTCCACAACTGTAAAACTGTATCAATGTCCTGAAAACTATAGGCTAAATAAATACATTAAAGCTGCGAAAAAAACCCAAGAAATTAAAAAAAGCAACTTGAGGACAAGAGACAATCTACGTGCTTAAACCCTCACTGTCAGGATGCTATGATGTTCCTAAGGTTTACTCGCTGTGAAAAGCTGGATTACTAGAGAGGTTACCACCATACATGCTTTAACTTTTGGTCAGTCTTGAAGTGGTCAGGCTAGATGATCATTGTAGGTCCCTTCCAATTGAACAACTCTTATTTTATTCTATATGACCACAGTCTGTGCCTGGTCTCCTTAACTGTATAAATACCCATTTCTGCGAAATCTGCTAAGTTCTTGACCTCAACAACTTTATTATGCCCTAAACATCTGCTATTTCAAAACAGCTAATACTGCCTAAAGCAAGGGACTTTAAAAACATTTATTTATTTTACAGGCCTCATAATTGCAACCTTTCCCTGTGAAAAACTGCATAGACCTGAGGTGCTGGATACCTATGGTGGGGGTCATACTTGTCATTTACACATACACATACCAATAAGATGATAGGGATCCATGATGCTAAGATTTAGACTAGTTTTGACTTCATGAATTTGTTCATAAACAGTGACTATATGCTAACTTTTCTAATAAATGAAGGAGGAGTCTCCAACAAAAGTAGAAGTAAATTGCAATTAAAAACAAACCAAGAAGTTCCTCACATACCATGTAAAAATGACTTGGGAAATTCTTGCAGATTTTGCTCAAAGAGCAGCAGGACATGGTTACAGAGGAAAAATTTAACAATAGTTACTGAACAGAAAGGGATTACCATTGGCTTAGAAAGACACTATTTGCTGGAGGAAGGGATAATATTTAGAGGTGGGGTATCACTACATGATTGTCTTCATTTCACACTCTTCCTCAGGCATCCAAAACCACAGAAAGGTCACAGAAAGGATATTGTGTTAGATCAGCCTTTGTTTTGATTTGATATGACTGCTCTCTTTCTTTAAACAGCGTGTATAAAAATTTATGATGATAAAGTTATTCCTTCTATCCCCAAATTACCATGCATGTTTTCATAAGATTCAGCAAAATCCACGCTGCCCGGTGCGTACCAAAAGCCACCCCACTTAACATGGGGAACTCCGTAAAAGTTTGACTCTTACAGAACTGTGAGATTAAAAAGTATGAAAGGACATCTTATTAAGGAAGTGATACTTTAGAGGGAAAGGAGTTGCTTATAGAGAGTCCAAAGAAGGCCTACAAAAGGAAAACTTCCTAAAAGGTGTTATTTAAACAGAGAAGAGAAAACAGCACCTGAGCCAGAGCTATTGTAGGTTTCCTTCTCCTCTAATTCTGGATATTTCAGTAAACTATTAGCAAGGTGAGTGTCTGTAAAAGTGGGGTTTCCTTCATTATTGTGCAGAATTAGATTAAATTTCCTTCTATGGTGTATAAATAGGAGACATTTCCAGGGCAGGGTTTTTTTGGTTGCTGGATATTTTAAAAATACATTTACCTGATAGGTTGGAGAATATAGATATGCTACCAAGTTTTTATATCATGAAATTTGGGTTAGTTTCAGCATTACATACGCAAAACAGAAAGTGCTTTTATATCCTTTATTAATTACGAGGGGGATAAAAAAAATCCAAAACTGGTGCAGGAAGAAGGCAAAACTCTCTCAGATCTAAATACTGATTTTCTATTTATTTATTTATCTTTTTTTTTTTATTAACAAATAGGAAAGTAAACCACATGCAGTTGTACCTAGAATCATTCTATTAAGACTCTATAACACGACAAGCATTTTGCCTAATTGTTCCCTGCTCAGGAAATATAAAGCAGCTCCCATGAACCAAACCTTTATGGAACTTGAATATTTTTCAGTTTGAGGGAAATAAACCTCTCATCCCATGACAGCAAGACCCCATTAGAGAACACGCTAATTGGCTGCCCCCTTTGGGAGCTCAGTGCTCTCCACCTTTTATTTCAAAGCTGGAACCTTACCTTAGTGCAAAGTTACCACATTAGTCAGCTCCTGTTGTTTAATACATGTGTGAAAATACACTGGATGTGCAAAATGACTGAGATTCACTTTGACTGCAGCATCAGCGCAAAGTTTCTGTCATATGCTATTGCGTGAATGTGATGCATTAACGTGTCTTTGCATGCTTTATTCTAAAAAGAGGTATCAAAACTTTTCCGTTTGGATGGTATGCAATCTTACCAATGCCCGTTGCTGCTTCTTTCACATTAAAAGGTTATTAACTTTCAACAGAAAACAAATTAGATTTTCATCCATTCATATTAGAATATTCTTTATTAGCTTTAGGAAGGCAAAAATACCTTGCAGCATCATAATTTTTATATAGCTTAGCCCTGTATATTTAGGTACAGCAAATAACATAGATATAAGTGTGCATTTGAAAGGTATTTGTGTGCTAACAGAGGCTGTAATGATGAAGGATGCAAAGGAAGCTGGTTAAAGAAAATCAAGAGGGACACAACTGTGATGTCCATCTACTAACTACTGTAGAACAACCAGTGAAAAATAACAAAGCTGGAGATTATCCACTGCAATAGTTTGTCTATTACTTGTGCAATGTCAGTGTATGGGTGGCATTCAGGGAAATCCTCAAATATCAGTCAGGGTATTTGCATTAGAAAGGAACTATAGAATCACTAAGGTTGGAAAAGACCTCTAGGATCATCAAGTCCAACCATCAACCCAACACCACTATGTCTACTAAATCATGTCGCAAAGTGCCACGTCTGCACACTTTTTAATGCTTCCAGGGACAGCGATTCCACAACCTCTCTGGGCAGCCTGTTCCAATGCCCGACCACCCTTTCAGTGAAGAATTTTTTTCCTCATATCCAACCTAAACTTTCCCTGGAGCAATTTGAGGCTGTAAATGCAGCCATGGAAGCATTCTTGATTTTATTTTTCAAACTACTTTTTCATTCTGTAAGGAGGGATTTTTTTAAAAAAATCAGATACTTTATGGCATATAGACAGGTAGAAAAAAATATATATATACAGCCACCACAATATTGAGAAAGGAGGAGAACGAGGCAGCTAAACACATTCTCTGGTCAGTGGGTATCAGGCACTACTCTCCCTTAGATCTTGGTTCAGTTGGTAACAACTCAGAACTGCTACTTCCTAAATCACAATGGCATTCCTGATATTGTTTTCAAAATTGTCCATCTGAATTCCCAGTAGTTCATTGCTTTCTATGAAAACTAGGGGTTTATTTCATTTTTGCAGAAAAAAGCCTGCATTCTAAATCCCACTTTGAAGTGCATATGTGCTTACATTTCTGCAAAAAGTCTTAATGGCTTAACACCATGTAGAGCTTTCATTTTGTTACTTACATTTCACAACTTTTTTTTTTTTCCAAAAATAGTTTAAGAATCAAAATTGTATTACTCCAGTGGCTTTAAGGTATTTTATCTACTCTGTTGTTGTATTATAAGCATTTCACCTAATACCTCTTTCTCATTTTTTTTATCCTTGTACAAATTCAAAAAAGTTATTTTCAGGATTAGAGTTATTTTGGAGATTTGGAGATTATTTTAAGGGATTAGTGATGCACGTTCCCTTTCTCAGAATAATGATTATTCGTCAGACTTGCCTGCAAGCCTGTAACAGCATTTGATCTTTTATGATCTCATCAAATTTATACTGATTTTTGCATATAGCTTCTATTTAAAAGCATGAATAAAGATATTTGTAAATCCCAGATCAGCCATTTTTCTATGACATTTTCTTTTTGTATGCAAGAAGGCTATTTCATTCATTGAATATTTCTTCTTTTCTCAGTGAGTCAACTTGGAAACATAGAAGTTTGAAATATTGAGAAGAAAACAATTACTAAATTGATTTCTAACTAGAATGAATAAAAACACTGAATAAATTAGTAGATTATTATGTCTGAAGAAGGTTTTTTCTTTGGAGTAAAACAGCACTTTTGTCTTTAAGCTTGTATTTTCTTCAGTTATTATTTTGCAATGTTAGTTTTGCTGACAAAGAATTACAATGCTGTTCCTCTGTGCTTCACTTTATATGTGGGAAATTATTAACAGTTAAGACATACTCAGTTTCTGAAAGAGAGATAAAGCTCAAAAAAAAAAACCCCAGTTAAATTTCTACTATCAAAAATATTAGCAGCATTAAGAGGAAACACTTCATGAACTTGTTTTGACAGTAAAAGGACTAATTGGGTTGTAATTGACAACAGGCAAAGACTGTTGGAGCAACAGAACAGATTTCTGAAATTCTTGGCTTATTACTTAATTAGCGGCTTCTACATAAGCCATAAAGAAATGTTGATATTTAATCTACAGAAGAAGAATTTAAAGGATAAGTCTCAGTGAATCCACTGATTTGTTTACAGCATTACTTCATTACTTAAGCTTATTTACAGAAGAACTTTGTACAAACTGTAGTGCAGAAACCATCAAAATATAGAGGAACAGCTGCCATTTTTTTAAAAAATGTCATTTCATGCCTATTATACAACCTTGAAGATAAAGTATAAATCGAAAATTTTTAAAACTCATCAGCCAAAGTAAAAGGTATCATAAGAAACAAAGAAATATCATGGTAGAAAACAGTCATGGTAACATTTCACATGATGAAAATACTGTTGTTAAAAAATAATAATAATAAAAATCCTTTTCTACAGAATTCCACCTGTTTTCCTGATACTAATGAATTATTTGTGGACTTACTGTAGTGATGTATTGCTTATACTCCTGCTGGCTTTAGAAGGTCTACTGAGACCACACAGGAGGTACAAAGAACCCTTACAGGCTGCTCTGAAGGCAAGGAGGATGAGGTAATACTCTTCACATCTGTGATATAAGCAGTAGCAGAGGGAGACCAGTTAAACTACACACACATTGGTAAGATTTTAGGAAGAAAGTTTCATGCAAAAAGGGTAACAAAGTACTGGAATACATCATCACATGACATCACAGGGTTCCCAATACTGGAATTCCTTAAAAACAAGTGAAGGCAAACACCCTTCAGGATGTACATGACCACCATGTCATTCTTACCTTCATGATTCCGCCTTTACGCAGTATAAAGTTCCTGTGTGAAATGTAATTCCTGTCACCATGCAATTCAATGAGTTCAAATACAACTCAGCAAGGGGACAATAACTTGGAAAGCGGGTAAGTAAGGAAACACTGATACAGAAATCGGCACCAAGGAAGAGATCAGAAACCTGTAGTTGAGATGACAGGGCATGGCTTGGCTTCCCAGTGGATGGATGAGCTTAAATTGTTCTGAGAAATCAGTGAGGAAATGCAAAAGGCAATGGGTCAGAGATGAAGCGACGGGTCAGAAGTGAGAGGCAGTGTTCAGGGCAGCTGTTACGGATGACGGCTGAAGATGTTGAGCAGATGAGATTACAGAGAGGAGCAGAGAAGAGGGAACGTGCCAGAGAACTGCCTTGCGACAAAGCCACTGCACAGAATCACTGTCTTCAAAACTCTCTGTAATTCCTAATGGAATCTTCCTTTCAGAAAGGGCTGCCTCATTTGATAAGCCAGGCAGTGATTTTTCTGATGGACAGAGCCTCTCCAGGGGGTCAAAATTTCTTCAAGAAGCAGTGCTGTAAGTGGGCAGCCACAGCCTTTGCATTAAAGGAAGGAGAGGCACAGTAAGTGCTGCTATATTTGACTAATTATTTCTATCTGGTCCTACGGCTTAGACTATATGGAAGATGCAAGCAGAGGCAAATACAGTTATTTGGGAAAAGTGCTGCTGATGGACATATTGGGATTCTGGTCATGTCCGAATGAGTATGGAAGCAATCAACACGGCAGCAACAGAAGATGTAGCGGGGAAAACAATTTCTGTTTCAAAGCACTTTTAGAAGCTGAGAGCCTCTCACCTGCCAATCCCTGCGAAATCCACAAAATATAAAAACTGATGCATTTATACAACATTTAAATGACAATTTGTGGCTTCTGCTTAAGATAGGGGCAGATTTGCTTGACTTTTTTTTTTTTTCAGTCTGTGATAAGACAAGGGGTAAGAAAGCCGAAAACAAGCTTATTTGTACCATCATTTTAACTATATATGCTGTTTCTTCCTTTTTTGCAATCAATACAGTTATTTCTACAATGCACATGTTCCACACAAAAGGGTGCAATGGCTTTACAGCTCAGATGCTATTAGGGATCAGCAGGTTGCACATGCAGCATAAAGTGCACCAAAAAAAAAAAAGAAAGGCAACCGAACAAGGTTGGCCCAAAGGACAGACACACATCTCCTGTATAATTACAATTACTTCTACAGGTCTGTATTTCCAAGCCAAGGAGACAGTACAAATAGAATTTTTTTTTATTTTTCCAGAGCAGTTTGGACAGCACTGCAATATAGGTATGATTTTCTGTCTTTCTGCCTTCCATCTTTTTTTGCAATATCCTTCCAAAACAGGGATGTAGGAAAGCCAGCAGACACAAACCTCTGCTGCTTAAGGTAAAGTTTTGAAGTCTCCCTCTCCATTTCTGTCAGTTGCCAGATCTTTTACACATCCATGGCTATATACATTGCTATCTTCAGTCTATCTGTTCATGTACTATTACCTGTTTCTTTTTGCACAAGCGTTCTGATTTTTTTCTTCGAATGCATTGGAGCATAAAGTGAAATGCACTTCCTTTTGAGTTTCACTTTGTGAGTAAATAAAGCAACCTCATTTAAGACCTTTCTGCAAGGCAGGCTGAACATCTCCTTGATGCCCGCAACTATATGTCTTATGCACGCACCTTACAAATTGAATGGTTCCTTTTGTTTTCTTTTATGTAGAAAGGGCCTGATTAGTATAACAATATTGCCACACAAAATAGCAGTATTTTACCCACCATTTTCATGCCACATTTTCAGTGGTTACATGGAAATTTCAAGCCAGATTCCTAATGTTATGTTCCTCCAGTCATGATCCTAAATTTGACAGTAACGAGACAGAATTCCACCTAACATACTCAGAAACTATTCAATGTATAAGAAATTTTCACCACCTTTGAAATATCTCCTTCCTTGAATGGACAAAGTATCACGGTTTATTCTTTCGCAGTTGCCACAGTTAATTCTATTAACTCTTCTTTTTACTTTTTTTTTCCCCCCAAACATCAGAAAATGGACAGTGAAATCAATCTTAATATTAGATTTGATAGCCAATTGGATTTTTAAATGTGCTATATAAGTTTTTATGCTAAGAGCTTCATGAGTGACCAGTTTTGTACTGGCAAAAAATGAGTACCATCATTTTTAAGATCTTACAGTGACCTACTCATTTAGTTCCAAACCAGAAACAGTATCAGTACATAATATCCAGAAGGCTAAATAAAGGAAGAGCCATCTGCAAAAATGCTCTTTTACATATAACACTCTCTTTTGGCATTTCTGTACTCATTAAACATTGCTGCTTGCACCTACTCTTGGCTTCTTGAGATCCCAATTTAAATCTTTGACAAAAGTATTCTGTAACTTCTGTGGCAATCAAAATTAAAATCTGCAATGGTTTACAACCACTACTAAAAAGATGAGAAACATGCTTGTTACCTAGTTAAAAATGCTGAATTTCAGGAGAAAGAAGGGTGAACAAGAAAATTAGTCATATATTGGATAACAACATTCATGCAGCTTTCACCTAAACAGCAATGCTGTGATCACTCTTGCGCTGTGCACGTGTCAACCTTATCTTCAGAAAGCATATATGCATTTTCTCCAACAAAAAAATAAAATCTAAGCTCAACATCAACACTCATGCTTTTTTTTTTATATTAAAAGATGCTTCAGAGCTCTAGGACAGGAGGCTGTGGTGAATGTATGTAATCTAGAGAGACTTATGTTACCAAAAAAGACACTCCAGAATACAACTGTCACATTTGCATTTGACAACCTGATTCTATCTATCCCAAAGGCTATGCTCAGTGCAGTTACAATGCAAGTCCAATCAAATCTGTACCAAGCTAAAAAGTAATCACCTTCTGTGAAGACCATTAGCAGATTAAGCCTGGGATAAAAAAAAAAAGTTACATGCATTTATCAAAGGGCAGAAAACCAAAGGCTTGTACATAAGCCATCTTTTAAATTGTATTTAGGTAAGTGATTAGTCTTCCTCTTACCACTACCATCTTACTATTTGACTTCATGATGGCCGTACTGTGACCCAAATACAGCAGATATATCAACAACCAGACCAAGTCTGCTTCCAGCTCCAGGCTTTTTAGGTCTACTGATATATTAGGGATGACTGACAGTAGCTCTCTTGGCTTTGCTTACAATGACTTTATTCAAATTAAGTGCATCTATGAGAAAAGTAACCCAAATTCCAGAAATCATTTTGCTGTACCAACCTGAACAAAAGGAAAATGGATGACACGAGTGAATATGCACACTGTGGATGCAAACACACATTGTCAGCATACCTTCCAAGGCTGCAGTGTTACGAAATTATGTATTTCAGGACTGGGTTAGGATCAAAGAACTGTTATCTGTTCCTAATGACTTGAGGCCAAATCTTGCTATTCTGGATTGAGCAAAACTTGCAGGGCAAATCAAGGGGGACAATATTGTGAGGCTGCCCTGAAGACTTCCACAGTGTCATCTCATCCAAGAGAAGCAATGAGGATTTTCCAAATGAAGTAGCAGTGATTCAGTCCTTAAACCTCTTGATCCTGCAAACCCTTTGAAAACACGAGGCCATCTGCTGCAGAGACTTTGCTTCCAACACTTGCAATATATACACATTCTTAACCATGCCGTTTGATTTACAAGATGCTATGTGAGTTTCTTCCTACCACTGCTGTGAGAATCAGGAAGATGTGGTTCTTGATTAATCAACCTGAAATGATGCAGTAAGAGAAGATCCTTATCTCTCTTGTATTTTTACAGTTGCTTTATATCCCTTGGATATAAAATTGGAGGCCTTCTTTTGCCTGTAGTGTGTATGTAAACTTTCATTTACTTTATTCTTTACAAGCCCCTCATTTTTCTCCAGTGAAATTGCTGATCACAGAAACCTTTCTCTTTTTTTACTGGTTTTTTTTAATGGCATCAGGCACAAAGTTAGCCTTGACTTTGTCTTTTTTTTTTTTTGTCCACAGAAAGTATGTTTGTTCTACAGGCAAGCAAAACATCTTCATGCTTTCTCTAGGGCTGACAATGTTGCAGACTTCCACATCCCTCAGTCCCATAAAATGTGTATCCTCTAAGATTTTCACTGCTAGACTCTTAGGATCTTGCTCACGCCATACCCATGACTTTGGCTGTCACAGGACAATAGGAATCACTACACAGAATAGCAGTAATTTCTATATTTTTTTCTAGACTCTATCAGACTTTTTCAGAGTCTAATTGATATGGAACATAGTTTTGGAGTCTCTTTTATGGGTTTGGTCAGTATTTTGTACAGTGCTAAAGCTATGAACACTTAAGGGTTTTCCATCCACTTATATCTGCAGCTTCCATTAAGGATCTGTCTGTGTCCTAGCCTCTAAATGTACAAGTCATATACTTGCAGGGTTGGTGAAGGCTATCACATAAGCAATATTCTTTACAGTGTGATTACATTTGTGACCCCTAAAGCAGACTGTGTATTGGATAATCATTTAGCGCATGGTAAAAATGGACGTTATGCCATTACAGAAAAAGACCCATACAGACCAGTTCATCCAGGAGCTGTAACCAGTGTCGAGCCCTTCACCCTGTCAAGTACTTCAGAGACAGCCACGTTTCTGCCAGGGGTATTCTTGTCTTATGATTCAGATCTCCAGTTTAGGTAACAGCTGAAGCACACACACATGCCCACATGCAGCTGTAAAATAATGCTTGACACAGGAGACACAGAAATCCAAAGAAACACGCCAATCCTCAACACTTAGCTTTGTTTCTGTTCCATTACTTCTCTAAAGCACTCCCCTGAACTCAGGAACCCTAGACCCTCTCTTTGGTTAGTTATTGGAGCTACCCATGTCAACAGGCAAAGCACTACCTGCTTGGTGTACAAAAACATCTGTCTGATCCTTCTCAGAGCCTATAGAACTCCTACCAGACTGGAGCTTTTGCTCCTCTCACAACTCCTCCTAGAAATTTTAGAACTTTGACACCTCCATCCCATTTGCCAGATTATTCATTTGCATTTCACTGACGAGAAGTCAGGACGAATAGGTTTCAGAACTGAGTTCTGTGTCAGAAATGACATCTGGATGGATGAACTATTAGTATCTGATAGACACATGCCATCATTTTTATTTATTCATGCCAGGTGTTCTGAACATGAAATAATTTCTGCCCAAAAGTAAAAAAGTTACATGTATTACAAATCATTTGCTTCTAAAGCAGCATCAGTAAATCCAATGCAAGCACAGCCAATTCCAAGCCCCTAGAAAAACAACTTGGTTGTAGGACGTAAATAAGACCAGAAATTAAATTTAAAAAAAATAAAAAAAAAACAAAACCCACCCAAAACAAACAAAAAACCCCAAATTAACAAAAAAAACCAAACCCCACACACGTCGTTCGGGTTGAATGCTCAAGATGATCCAAAAATCATCTCAAATCACACAGTGGGCTGATGCAGCTGAGAACTAGCCATTACCTCATCCGGCTGCCACATCAACGTACAAAGTGTAGAGCTGGCTTGTGGAACTGTCGATAACAAGCAGCTGCCTACAGCGAGGAGGGCTGGGCACCACCTTTTTCACTGGAACCACGTACTTCTGTAGAACGAAGTTCCAGATTGAACACAACGAGACACATAATTTTACTACTTTAAGCCAGCACATACTATCTTCCCACGCTCATGCACACATGCATTTTAAGGGATCTCAGATGCATAGGCCCTGCACTTCCCATCTGCATCACAGCTTTCGGTCAATGAATTATTTCTTCAGTTCAACTTCCTAGGCTGTTCTCTCTGTAGAGCACACAGTTCTGTTGCAGAACAAGAATCACACCAAATGACTTTCAGAAAAGAATGAATAATTTGTTAAGAGTCCCAAATGGATTATGTAATTTATTTATTTATTTTTTGAAAATGCAGCCAGATCTCCTTTTCAAACTCTTCTATCAGTACACCTCACAGTGTCTGAATAGCTTGCAGAACTAAACACATCCTTCATCTATGAGATAATTATTTTTGGTTCACTTAAATCATACACACCAGTACCAGAGGCGCAAACACCCCGAGGATCCTTCTGCAGCTTTCAGCACATCAGCACTTTTACTTCAGCACAACTCACTGTCTTTGATCTCTATGTGAAAACATTTGGCTTGTGCTGAGGTTGTTTCTCCAAAAAGAAATAGGCATTTGGAAAATAAAACCTTACACAACATCAATTCAACACGGGCGTTTCTCTTTTAATATTTTATCTCATTGCTTTAAAATATATGATTTTGTAAAAGCCTGCAGGGCAGTGAATCCGACTCCTGAGTTTCACATCGCTTACAGGCATTTCAAGTGCAGCTGTCACAAACAAAACAGGACTATGCTAAACAAGGATACTACACAGCATGAGTCTGGCTGTGGGAGAAAGCATGCCAACAAGGGATCATGAAATCATCAGCACGGTCATCGTAAGGGGTCTCAGGCCCTGAAGTCACCCAGAAACTCATTATCACTTCCTATTCTTGGGCTACCTCCGTCCTTGAAGGTATGAAACACCAGTCTTCCAGCTCTCTGCTGCACAGACATTCTCATTTACTCTCTGTAGAGCCAAAACTACTGTTCACTCTTGCTCAGAGTTCTTATTCCTAGTATTAATAAGACGCTTAGACTGAAAGTTTATGGTAATCACGTGGATGCACACATAAGCTGATACATTAGTCTTTCCTTGCTACTTGAATACTCTTTACCAGTGTTCCTATTCTGAATAGAGAACTCCAGGCTTGACACTGCTACTTACCAGACACGCAAGTAGGGCTTTGGGAATCTCATGCTATGCATGCACACAGTTCTTAAGGGA
This sequence comes from Psophia crepitans, assembly GCA_013399095.1. NCBI lineage: Eukaryota > Metazoa > Chordata > Aves > Gruiformes > Psophiidae > Psophia > Psophia crepitans. The sequence goes on from VWZZ01001874.1 coordinate 417,283, forward strand.
AAGGTTAAACAGTCTTACTGTTACTTTCTTTTAAAATATGGAGTTAAGAATTTTACTTAGTCTGAAATAAACCACTTGACAGTATATGAAGTTCTTGCCCAAACATCATTGCAGTGCCTCCTAGGTCATCAATGGACATTAGTTGTTTCTATAGTTCTCTAAGATAAATGATCACTTCTGGGTTGGTAAAACAGAAAGCTCAAAAGTAGCTAATTAAGAACAAATGACAGCCAGAGCCATTACAATTTATTGTAGAAATATGTTCACTTATATCTTTACTCATAGTCCTCATATATTTAGCAGATCTAGACTGCCTGATCAGAAAATATTTCAACCCACAAAGTCGCTATCAGTTTGATGACAGAGGACTTCCTATATCTTCACATACATGTACCTCTGACACCAGAGATGTATGTATGTATGAAACACACAACTCTGTAAGTACTTTTTAATTGTCACTTTGCCATCATAGCTTCAGCTATGAAATCGATTATTTATGACTTAACCATGATGCAACTTGGATTTGTTCTGAGTTAAAATTGCATGACAGAGGTTAAAATGATAAAAGCTAGTGGGTAAATAATTAGAAATAACAGCATACAGTGGTTATTAATGGAAACAATACGTGATATATACACTTTATGGATCACAAGTATTATATAATTGCTTCCTTCCTACACCCCACCTGCTAGTAAACCTTCCAAACGTCTGATAAAGAGTTGCTCTCAAATCTAGAGTTCTTCCTCCTCGAACACTCCTACAAAAATTGGATGATCCAAGGTCAATTATGGGTGTTATTCAGTACTGAGCCAAGGTCCAATTTATACTACAATATATCATAATTTCTCAGTGTCAGAAAAGTCAGCAGTGTTATTTGATTAGCTGAATCCATTCCAATCTGAAAACGCCTCTGGCTTCAATATTCTGACAAGATTGTCGTCTCACTGAACTCTAAACAATACATGCATTGACCCCTGAAAGGAAAGGCAGTTTAAGGTGCTCATGTGATTTAAGAGAAAACAGAACCAGACGTGTAGCATACATATGATTAAAATCACCAGAGTATCTTGGCATGTGTATAAACAAATATCAGCACTTTCAGACTGCAGGTATCACAAATCTAAGTCTCTAAGCAGGAATATATTTGTGATACATTATGCTGCAACACATCATTTCTTTTACAGCTAGAAAGCTGTTTCAATGAATTTCACGTATACAGCTCTACTGAAATTCCGTTTTAAAACCATTCCCAGAGCACGTCAGAGCAGAGGTGTACAGGCTTCAGATCTGACCGTAAGGTACAGCAGAGGACACAAGGTAGCTACAGTCAGCAGTGGATTGTTCGTTACCATGCACTTGCCTTCCAAACTGATTTGCTTACCTTTCATGGTCTTTCCTCCTCTGGGATTGTGAAAGACGACCAACTTACCTAAAATGACACTTGTACCTAAACAATAACCATGTAACTCAGCTTTTCCACCAGCAGGATCAAATTAGGTTTCTTTAACACACCGATAAGCAGCAAGAGCTAATTAGCTTGACATCAATTAGCAGCAGATTTGGCACGTGTTAATCCATCGTTTGTCTGAAACTCGGGCACCTGTTTCAAAGCATCTCACATAGAGATTTAACCCACCACTGGAGTTCAATTTCCAGCTGGTTTGGTCTTCAGCAAGAAGAATGAGGGGGAAAGGCTGAGTTTTCTTCCTCTTAGTCTTAGACAAAATATAGTGGTGAGGTGCACACTCGGACATGTGGCACTTCACGACACTTCAAAGTTATATGCTAGAAGAGCTGGTAAGCGGTGGTCTGCTAACATCATTTCTCAAGAATGCATGATCCATGCATCCTTGAACAACTTCTGGAGCTCTGCCAGACTGATAGGTATAGCTAAAGCAGGCCTGGTATGTTCAAGAACACCATAATTATTACTACGTCGTCTTTACTAGGAATAAATGCAGATGGGCACGGCTGCAAATAAAGCATGACTAAATCACTGACTGAAATTTTAATTTTCAAAAAAAATGAGTAAGAATCTATAGTGAAAGAAGAGGAAAAAAAGCAGTCTGAGAATCAGCAAACTTTCTTACTGACAAGGTGGGCCCAAATAACTACTCTCATTTCTATTGACATTATTATCATACCTAGGAATGCAGTACATACATAGAAGCATGCACATAGGTAAGTACACAAGAAGCTTCTGTGAACAAAAAAAATTCAATCTAAAAAAAGAGCACGCTCGAGTTTGCTCTTTCCTTTTAACTTGGAAGACTTCAGACTTCTACCCCAAATGTTACCAAAAACAACTATGAAAAGAATGAATCAACTGGCTTTTTCAGTAAGCTGAAAATAGCAACAGTCAAATACACTTTTTTTTCCCCTGAAACACTGGTGGAATCATTAGTTCATTTTATAACAGCAGCCTAACATTTCAAATGAACTGCAGCCTTTTTTTCAAGAACAAGACACAAGTTATCTACCAGTTTAAAAAAAGTGAATACTTAGCAGGTATGCATGTGGTGGTTGCACAGAATGTACTGCCATGTATGGAACGGGAAAGATGATTCTGTAACCGATACAAGACGATACGGACCATCCTCTTCCTAAAACTCAGCAACAACTGCAGCACATGCAGCGTGCCCATTACCCTGCAAGTGAAAACCTTACATTTCAAATTTAGTGTCAAAGTATGTATAGAAATCCCATCTTTTTGTTACAAAATGGATTTATATTAAATTGTGGTTTTTAATCCAAGCTACAGCAGCCCCTTTCACTCTTGCCCTATATATAAAAACAACCACCCTTTGTCTTTTATTCACATTATGTTGCAAAGTACTGCTTTGTTTTGGTGTTTGAAGATTGGAAGGTGAAATGGAGGTCACCCAGCTCCCCGAGGTCAGCCAACACTAATAACACCAGCCTCTGGAGAATGCCAGCAGTGTCCCATTTCTCTGAAGGTCGAGCAACTGCTGCAATCATTCAGTGGGGGACTAATAAGACAATTCACAAGTCTCTTTCTTTAGTGGTAAAGGACATGCAGCCATGCTGTTCCAATGGTTTTAAATTCTTGTAAACAAATTTCTATTCACAGAAAGGCCTTTTTAAAAGGGCAGAGAAATGTGCGGTAACTACAGTAACATAACCACTGGAAAGGGGTTTTTTTTTTGCTTTTCAGTAAATATCAACTAATAATTATTAAATGCAGATAAAATTAAATGCAGTAAAAAGTAAAACCAAATAAGTATGCTAATTAAAATTGTGCACATTTTCTTGCACTACCCAGAATCTTGGTTACCTATATCCATGCTGGGCACATGTCTAGAGCCTGGCCCTGCACATCTCTCCTGCAGATTTGCTTGAACCAGCCTCTTCCTTCTCAGAGCTTTTCCCAGCCCTGTTTTCCAAAGTCTCAGGACAGCATCCAGATCTCAACTGCAAACTCCCTTACTCTTCCCAGCCCATTTTCCCCTTCAGCCTGACCCAAATCTCATCCCATATTCACCTCCCTACTCACATCATATCCAGACAGAGACTTCATTTTCCAAAAAGCCATGCATAGGCAACTACATATAGAAAAGTGGGGTGCACCCATGAAGGAAGTGGTTTGGATTGGAAGGGAGCTTAAAGATCATCTAGTTAAAGTGCATAAAGTGTAGCCTGAACTTTACGGATCAGTAAATCCAGCATCCACCTCTAAGCCATAATAATGTAATCCGTTTCAGTAAAAACGGGATCGACCAAAACCCACCCTGCATAGATGCAGCCTTCACCAACAATTCCTAAAAACTGCAAAAACTCCCAAAGGCATCATGAGTATCAATGGAACTAGATGTTTGTGCAACTAAACTTAGAAAACGTCAAACAAAATGAAGGTATCATCTTGCCTGCATGAAAAAGTTTAAAGTCTTTTGTTAATGATATTTCATTTTTGTTTTATAGTACAGTATTTTTAGTATGAAGACTGATGGATGTGAGGCTGGACAATTATTAAAAAAAAAAAAACAAACAACCCCAAAAAACCCTCACAAAGGGATTACCTAGAGATAAGAACGCTGCCCAAACTACGTAGATTATGTTTCAGCTCAATATACAAGTCAGTTTTATCATGCTGTTACACAAAAATCATAACCCACAAAACCAGAATCTCTCAATGGTGGTTTAAAGTGATGCTACAGAAACCCAGAGTAGGCATAAAGTTGTAGGAACTGCAATAAAACCTTGACTGTTTATTATGTTCTTTATGACACTGGCATCACATATCATCAGGACATACAAGCAGTTGTATCTGAAAACCAGTTGCTGGTATGCTAGCATGGTAACTTTTCAGTTTGGAGCAAAATTGCTTCTTTTGCTTTCTCTTGCAAATTATCTGGCTTCTTATTTCACCAATTTACTTGAAGCCTATGGAGAGGCTTTCGGGCATTTCTGTCAGAAGACACTCACTTTACATTTGTGCTCTGAAGAAATATAATGCATGGTGTAATTAATTATTTCAGTCAAGATATTACTATTTGCTCTGTGACAGTACAACCTTAAGAAGAACAGCTTGTTTACATCTTTTTTCTGTGCAACAATAGAGAGCAATTCACGGATTTTTTCCCTATCATTTTTTTGTGCAATGAACTTCTTTAAAGGCAAAGAAAGTTGTTATTATTATTGTTGTTGTTGCTGCTGTTATTATTATTATTTTATTATTGTTATTACTAATGTTAAAATATGTCCAGGATCTGAAGGTAAAGTGGTTTTGCCCTTGTGTTTCATATATCACACTTGCAATTTTCTGTAAGGTTAGACATACAAAGAGTAGTTCAGGTGGTCTTGAAGACAAAATTATTAACAGAGAAAAAAAAAAAAAGGTGAGGTCTGTTTTTTAAAAGAAATTCTAAAATGAGTAAACACTGCTAAATGAAGACAGAATTAACCATACATAAAAATAAAAATGACGGAGCTAAGAATTTTCTGATATTAACGTGATATTCATCATGTTTCAAAAACCAATGTTACTTTGTAGCATTTGTAACAATAATTAGCACTCTTCTGTATTATCTCTCCACATAACTAGAAAGCCCAAATCCTCTCTGAGGAGATACACATCACAAGATGACAACACATTATCTGCAGCTGGGGTTCCTATTAAATGCTCACTTAACATGTTAAAAACAGTGGCTTTTCAATGGTACGCATCCACATTACGATATTTAATTCTGACCCTTCCATGACAGTTCTCCCTGGGGCAAGTTAATCGGCCAGAAACTTTGCTACTGAAACTTGGCACAGTATATCTGACTTTCATGAAGCTAAGGGGATATAAACCATCAGCATCTGGCCTGCATATTTGCTGAATTTAACATTCAGATTATTGTTTGTCTATTTTGAGTTGGATTGGGAGAAAAAAAAAAAAGTTGTAGATTAGTACTTTGGGTTTTGAAATTGGGCACGGGAAGATGTTACATATGAGGAACAAGTAATTACTCATGACCTGGAAATAATTTAAAGCTTTTTTTTCCCCTCCTCTCCTTTGGAGGGGAGAAGAAGCACACCCCAAAACAAGGCAGGACCTCTATTAACTATACCAAAACACATAAAACCTTACCCTTTAGAAACATCCATCTTCTAAAATATTAGCTAAAACGTTCAAAAGACATACTTTCTACTTAGAGAAAAAAGTTGAAAAAACCTCTCATTGACATATTGAATTCTTAAAACTGGCCAATATAACCCAGAAAATAATACATACAATAAAATTAAAATATCTGTGCCCTATTAAGTCATAAGACTAGCTAAGAACTTGCTTTTCATCTCACCATCACTAGCAGTTTACCGTATTTTAAAACGCTGACATCAAGCAAAAAGAAATATCACCAAAGCAAAATAGAAGAACTACTGTCACTACTAGAAAGTCACTGTGGACAAAAATTAGTACTTGAAAAACATTACTTTCATAATTTTTAACATTTTAAAGTCCATGGTTAACTAGAAAGCTTAAGATATACTTCCTGTAAATGTTCAATTAAAAATCATTCAGTCATCTTAATGGATAATTTGTTAATAAATCATAGAACATATTCTTCTATATTTTGCTGAAATCTCTTGATAGATAGGTGAACTGGAAAAAATGAGAATTTACAGTACAAGCCTAAATAGTCCAGGGAATAATTTCCACTAGATGATTGAAAGAACTTTTTCAAATGCTGGAAATATTCATACTTCACTGCTGTTTTTTGATTAAGATTAACCATCCAGTTTTGAAAACCTATTTCTGTTTCTCTGTACCTGGAACTGAAATAATATTTACTCTCACAATGAACATTTCATGACTGCTTCTCAGTCTAAACCATCTCTGCTTATCAAAACCATCAAACATCAAGCTGCAACTGTAAACATGCTAATCCAAAATTAAAGGCTCATTACTCACATAATAGAAGACATGTTGAAGCACTTCATAATGACACAGAATTTCCCTTTTGACTACTTTTGATCGTCAATCTATTTTGGCCTGAGGTCAGCTGGCAACCGATTACCTTAGACTGGTTTCTGTGTATGTATGTTAATGATTCCCCATTCCATCCTTTGGCTCCAAATTGTCTCAAATTGGCATTAACTATCATGATATTCAGAAAATAGTCTTCATAGAACTGTCCCAGTGCTGGTTATGAACAAAATTTCAGGTTCAAGAGAAAATAATTCTTGATACCAGAAGGGATTACTTAAATTGATCCTGATACCATTTAAATATGCACAGTTCAAGTGGGTTCATCACCTTTCATTCACAACATTCCCTTTTATAAGCACCGATATGCTTACTATTTTAGCAAATCCAGATGTTTCTATAAACACTGGATCCAATTTGACTTTCAAAACCAGTCACAATTCACTTTGAATGACATCGGCATAGAAAATTTGAGCCTTGGAAAGGCTGGGCCCTTTCTTTATTCTGATGTAACTGTATCAGGCAATATCACACTGTCAGAACACTTATTCATGCAGCATGACAGATGCTTAAACAATCGCTTAACTTCTGAAAGTGTTTTTTTCCACTTGCGATGTTAACTCAAACATCATCAATATAAAAATGACAACTTCTCTAGCAATTAGCATGACAGAAAGTCCATACGGGAATACATAAGCAGAATTGGCTGGAATAAAGTTTACACATTCCAAGAGTCATTAAGAGTTTAGTCTACAGAACCCCTGATTGATATCAAGGGAAGCATGTGGTCCATGCCCAGACACCATAAATCTACACAAACCGAATTATAATCCCTGTGTGAAGCCTTCCCTCAAGCAAAGTACTGCTGCACTTCACCTCAGGTAGGGCAGGTGCTTGGCTGTGGGTGGGCAGAGCGCTGAGCCCATTTTCAGTATCGCTTCTGCAGCGTTTGAAATAATATCTGAGCGTTTGGAAGAATAAGCAGCAAAACACACGTGTTCCTCTTAAGCCAGTGGGTGATTCCTGCATGTTACGGCAAACTGGTCTACCGGTTAGACATTTATGAGTTCTAGGCAGGCAGATTAGATAGGAAATTAGCCATCTAAACTTAAAAAAAAATCATCTTAAACAGTCAACTCCTGCAATTTTTTCCAGAAGCTGATTCTTCTGCACTGTAACTGAAATAGCAAACAAATAGAACAGAATACCACTGAACTTCAATATTTGTGATTTAAATCTTGGTTTCCTCTTCAGATTTTATCAGCTATCTTTTCTTATTTTATATCAAAGGACACAATACTCAGTATGTCTGTATGTATCATATCGTATTTCGGTATTCTAACTTCCAGATTCAATCAGCCCAGGCTTATTTACACGTTTATTAGGAGAAGGGTTAACACAAATCATTCTGTTTGGAATCTAGTGCAACCTTTTTTGGGTAGCAGCAGTATAAGTCAAGTGCAGCCACTGTCAAATCATTAATAACGTACTGAAAAATTTGATTTTCACCGCTCCAGTTTCACATGTTGAAATGAGTATGATGATGAAATTAAATGGAATTTTAAAATTTGTCTTATTATTCTGACTTACAAATGCATAGAAAACCTTTGAATCTCTTGTTATAGAGAGATTTTGCTATCATTGCTCAGAATCTGGGGAACTGCATTCTTCTGCTGCATATGGACCTTGCCCATCCATTTTCATGGACCTTACAAGAAAACAGAATTATGCAGCTGTCACTCAATTTAAATCAAATTAATATATTACTGTCCACAAGAAAAGTGAATGCTCACGTAGGAAGCATTTCCTTTTGTACAGGGATAGTACGAGATCTGCATGACAAGACGACTGGAATGATATGAGAAGGAAAAAAGCATAAATATATGAATTTACCTTTCAAAGGAAGTATACAAGTGAAATATTACCCTAATATTCCAGTTCAGTTAAAGTGTTGAATGCACAGGCTTAGCTGCTAAATGTTGTAGAATTGGCTGAATGTACTGAAAAACGTTCAGGAATTACCAAAAAGACATACACTATATAAAGAATATATCCCCAAATCTACAGGTTCTGTACTTAAATGAGTGTGTTTTATAGATGTTAAGCACATTGTTTGCAGCAAATGGGAGAGAAAACGTGGGCTGGATGTGGGGTGGCTAGTGAAGGATGATATGGAAAAGACTGATGTACTTGAACATCTTTTTTGCCTTAATCTTCAAAGGCCATGACAGCAAGGTTTGGGAAGAAGGGTGAGAGCCAATAGTGGAGAAGAACAAGTTAGAAACTACTTAAAGTTGGACATATTAAAACAGGAGCAAAGAAGTCACTGTCTACGATCTACAAAACTGGAGGAGGACAATGGGAGACATGCTAATATTGGGCAGACCCAGAGCAGTCACAGGCAAAGTCGTGAAGTATTCCTTCTTGGAAATTACTCATAAACATGAAGGGCAATAAGGCTGTATCATGAATATTCAAAATGGATTTACCAAAGATCATTCCTGCCCGTGAGGAGAAAGCAGTGCAATATAACTTTCCTTCAAGAAGGCTTTTGGTGCTGACTCCCACAGTATTCTCATTAGTAAGACAAGGACTGTACAGACAGACGTCTAGATGATTTGAAAACTGGCCGGACTGATGGGCTCAAAGAGTGTAAACAGTAGCCTGAGTTGTAGTTGGCATTCATTATTGAGCACAGTAACCCAGCGACTGATGCTGGGGCTCATACAGTTCATACTACATCGTATTTGCAGACGATACTAAGTGAGAAATGGTGCTCCACACACTGAATCATAGTTTCAACCCCCAAGCACCTTCAGAAACTTGAGGACCATTCGGAGTGCCACCTATACGTTCTAATTCACCTGGGTGCCATCAGGTAAATAACAACATTCTGTACCTGCAGGGTTCTTTTTACTAAAAAGCATTTAATACAAATTAAATACTGTTTGCATTCGTGCATGCAGAATAGCTGTGGTAGCGTTTACTTCATTATCCTATACCACAGAAGTTACAAGATTAGATTCTCTACCTAAAATCAACAACCCAGAACCACTTTGTAATTTCTATTAACAGTTCTCAGCTGATAAAACCTTCTTCCCAGAGCTGCCCCTGATTTACACAGGCTTTCGGGTCAACTAAAAGTACATGTGGTTTTAGCAAGTGAACTGTTTTATTAGAAAGACTGGTTCTTTTTCCATCTTATTTACAGTGATCTGTAACCAATTAATTCCAAAGAGGCAGCCAAGAGCAAATTTGTAATAGAAATAACCTTCATTTGTGGTTAGTAAGCCATGTTTAGGTTCCACACAGGAAGGGAGGAAAATAATCATAAGTCTACTAAGTTTGGTGGCATCCTTTCACAGTCACAGAGGAATAGTCATACAGCAAAGACAAGAGACCAAAACAGACCTACTGAAGAAGGATATGCTCTCCAGTAAGCACAACTATATAGTTTATGCATTCTGTATAGTAGGCACACAAACTTTTGCAAGAAGTTGGAGGGAACACCTCAGAAACGGGAGAAGTCTACAGTGATATAGAGGTCTCTCAAACTAACAACCTCAAAATTAAAAGGTTAAGAAAGTTTTACCAGAAGATGAAGGTAAGATCAAAAATGCTTATACATGTCTCAGAAAAGTAAGCTTGTCTTATTTAGGAACCTGTCTTCTGCTCATTTCCCAGCCTTTGTTTGGACTTCTCAAAAAAGCTGAACAGTGCCAACAAAACCAGGGCTTAAAAAAAATAATCCTGAGCTTTCAAAAAAAAACACCCCACAAACAACAAAAACCCCCAAAACCTCAACAAACCAACCCCTCCAAAAAACCCCACAAAACATTTTCTTCTTCTTTCCAATGAATGACAAGGTCCAGTACATTAATTTCATTAACTGAAAGTTCAACAGCAATTAATTCTCTTCACAGTTTCACTGACCGACCTTCCCCTTGCTTCCTCTGCCCACCCTCAGCTGTGTATGACATGCCTGTGTCAAAGACACACGCTCCTTCCAAAAACAAAACCAAAAAAACTTCAGTCTGGCAACAGAAGGCTCCCTTCAATCTAGGCAAACTTTCTAGACAGCAGAAAATGCACATTTCAATAAAAAAATAAAACAACCCAAAAAAACCTCAACCGCAAACATAAGGCTTCGACTATGTCATTTTCACCTGGAGTGACTGCAAGGAGAGCTGAAAGTTGTTATTAATAAGGATCCCTGCTGCTGGTTCAGTCAGTGACCTATCACCTTCCCATCTAAGTAGGAGAAGGTCAGGCTGAAGAAAGGAAACAATTCATTCAAGGTGGCATTTCTCCTTCTGCAGTCAGCTGCTGAAAAAAAAGTTTGGTAATTTCTATTTATTTAATGACTATCTATGACGGAAGCAGGGACCTGTTCATTCATGTTCACAGTAAAACATGCTGCCCAAAACATTCTTCAGAGAATGCAACTTTTTAATATGACTGATCATTTTCCCTCAGTCAATTGTCCAACTCATCCCAGTAAGTATATTCCATGTTTTATTTTGTAATTTGTACAGGATTATGAAATTTCATAATTTAAATTGCTGTCAGGGATATACTGTCAGATACATATACTACAACTTAAAATACTGGGGTAGCTGTATTTATTTACCAGTTCTTCTCTATGAAAGCCGACAAACATTTTTATAGCACTGATGGATACAATACTCTGTAATCAGTCATAATGCTATCCGTGTAAAGCAAAAGAAAGATGAAATTTTGGAGGTTTAAACAGCAATGTCAAATTGAGAAGTAGTACATTGCCTGTTTTCCTGATGAAGTGGAAATAATTCATCCCACAAACTACAGCATCTATGACATACTCCTCTTCAAAATTTTTCATAAATTTTCCAAGTTTTTCACTCATTATCAATCAAATTTTTAAAATTCCCCCGACAAGTTTTGTTCTTGTTGTTTGGGGGTTTTTTGTTTTGGCTTGGTTTTGTTTTCCACAAATGTCCAAAGGGGAAGTTCTCCATAATCATCTAACTAAAATTTGATCTGCTTTTTACCCCATGAATTTTATTTTTCCCATTAGGATTTCTGGGCATTCCCACAGAAGGTGGATTACAAAACGAAAAACAAAGTACTGAAAAGGAGTACCTTTTAGCATTAAGGAAGCAGAATGGTTTCTCTTTTCTGCTTTTGCCTCCCTTCTCCCCTTGCCAGCAGCATCATACAGAGCATGTACTGGTCCCCCTTCCCAGCCCAGTTTTATTTTCCAGTCAGTTGTGCTTCATTGGAGTCAGTTTTTTGCAGTAACAGAAGATTGCCTTTTGCTGCTGCAGAGCATTACACACAAGACTTTAGCTCAGACAAAAAGGCATACAGAAAACTTCCTAAAATTTTGTTATCTTAGCTCATTTTTATCATTTACCAGACAAGCAGCAGATCAGGATGAACTGGAAGACAAAACCAACAAGAGTTTGGGTTTGCTCTTTTTTTTTTTTCCCCCCTAGATTTTCTGTTTTGAGAGGCAGGTAGAGGAAATATAAAGGCAAAACACACTGCTGGAGGTGGACGGGAGCGAGCAAGGCTTATCATCAGGGTGCTACCAAAACCAGCTCTTCACACTGTGACTTGGCCTAGCTTTGCTTTAGGCTTAGCAATTAGGAATGTTATGCTTGGTATTGTTCTCTCACTACCATCATCTCTGGTTGGTTTTACTCAATAATACATTTTTTTTCTTTTTTAAAGCACAGAAAGAGAGAGAAAATTTTGGCTCAGACAGCCAAAATCTCAACTTTTGTTGAACTGCTGAGTTTTTACCTCGAGGGAGAGAAAAATATCAGTGCCATAAATAGTCTAATTGTGACAAGTTTGTCAAGCCTACAAGGAAGCTGATTAAGTGTTTTTATTAAAGGGAATGAAATCACAACATTACTTAATTTTGCCTGGAAACGATTTTTTTAGAAGTGGAAGTGAGTATTCTTGGGTTCAAAAATCTCAACCACATTAACTATTTTGTTCTGAAATGTCTCAGAACTATTTCTTTTGACTTTTTGGAGAGAGTTATTTCATCAGCTACCTTTAGAAATACGAATCAAATTATGTTGTACAAGGAAAGCTGATCTAGGATATTTTTTTTTTTGTTTGGGTTTTTTTGTGTGTGTGTGGCTTTTTGTTGGTGTTTTTCTTTTTTCTTATTTTATTTTACCAGTTATTGAACAGAATCTAAAGATTAAGAATAACAAGAGCTATAGAAGACAAAATCTTTCAGTAAAGACTGGGGGGGGGAGGAGGGTGTGGAAGGTTATCGTCAGGGTTTTGTTTTGTTTTTTTTAAATAGATAAACATGACAAAAAAGACCTCACAGAGGAAAAAATATGCTTCCTGGAAGAAAGCAAAAACAGTACCCACAGGGAGTAACACAAATAATTAATTTAATTTGCTTTCTGGAAACTTAGCTTAGACATTATGAACTGAAAACATTGTAAAACAAAAAGTCATTTTAATAGCAAGATGGTTACCATACTATCTGGTTGCCCATGAATACCACGAAACCTCTAGTAATATAGGTTTAAGATAAGCTAGACACAACATCCACGAAGTTAATCTTGCCAAGGCTGGACTAAATGTCGCTTCTAATTCAATTTTCTACAGTGCTATAACTTTGCTTCCTAGAACGGCATGTTCATTACAAATGTCAGAATTACCATCACAATATATTTTTAATGAGCTAGAAATTAAAATATTGAGCTTTGTGAAACAAAAAAGTCACACCAGCTGAGCTTCCACTGTAGTCTGATAAGACGGCCTCTATTACAAAGTATTGTAGAGAGGGGTTGGACAGTAACAGGCAAGCCTATCTGTTCAACACAACACAAGAGTGATGGCTAACACAAGCCAAAATTCAGACTACAGGATAAATGACGTATTGTCACAGTACAGAAGGATATTGAAGGAACAACAAAGTGAAAGATAGAACTGACACCTACATACATCTCATTGAAAAGAAAAAATTGATTGAATACTTGACTAAATATAACAGATCTTTCGAATCACAAAGCTTGCAATTAAATTACTCCTATCTGAAACAAACAAATGAGAAAAATGCATGACCTTACAGAAGAATTATAACACTGACAGCTGATGAATTGCAAGCAAAAGCTAACGCTTTGGTCAGGAAACCAAAATGTGTTAAGCGCTCTGGGTATGTTATGATACGCATACGTTCTACATATTATGTATATCTTATAGTCTACATTTTATATAGTATCATAATAGTGTTGCATATAAAATATCATATATTTATTGTATTTATAATATATCATACAATGATTTGTTATACACTATTTTATAGTGATAATATATATTACAGAACTTAATATATTGCTTATATGCATACATATACATGTACACACCTATTTGATGCATGTCAGGACGATCTCAGATCCAGAAGACAACATTTGACTAGATACACAAAACTTGCTTTGACCAGCCATAGGGGGTAGTGAGACCAAATCCTTTGTTTTCAACTTACAAGGCCACAGCAGGTAAAGCAGGGACTTGAACCAAGGTTTGCCATATCTCACATGCACTGTCTACACCCTTGAGATCACATCTGCTCTTCAGAAGTTCATACTCTTCAACTTTATTTGCATTCTGTCAGGTTGCAGAATTCTCGCTCTTCATGGTGAGGTCACTTCTTAGTTTATGAATATACTACTAAGACACTGATCTAAAGGTAGGCCTGCTGTACTACCTGTACATGGAGAATGTGCTTACCTTTTGTTAGTTTGCAGTTGGAAAGACACGTCATTCCATGTATGGGAACTTGAGTAACTGCTAAAATAACACTTGGGCTGCTTGAAGATAATGGGAGACCAATGGATTTGGAAGCAAATTAGTTACATAAGTTAGAAGCAAAATTTAGACCAGTTATAGAAACAAAATTTAACAGCATAACCTTAACCTCTGTGCTGGTGTAGAAATGCAGCTTGCAGATATTCTTTTTTTATATATATACACACAAACATATATATTAAGCTACACAGCAACTATCTACAGAGTTTACATATAATGTACTTTTCCTCTTTAAACTCAGTTTAAAATCAGCAGTAAGTGACATGACCACAGACTTAAGGAAGACTGTGGTTCACAATAACAATGTTTTTCTATTCATACCTTCTGTTCTTAATATATAGATGATATTCCTTGCTTTATTCACAACACAAAATCAAATTCTTGTCCATTCTTATGCCACCATCAAAAGATGTCTTTATAAATCACGTCTTTATAAATCACAAAAACAGCAGCTACTGCAGATATGACTACTTTGTTATTCTTTGAATTTTGACATTGAAAAAAAATTACAGAAAATCCCTCAAAACAGGGAAAGGGTTAAATTTAAATTAAGCATATTAATTTTTTTCCAAGGCAATCCTTTAAAGCTGCACAAAATCCCTTTCAACAAGATTTTCAATTTTGCATTGAAAAGCATCAGAAATCAAAGTACAAATTACCAAATAGCAAATTACCCAGTTTTGAATTTTCCTACTGACATACTTTTTGCAACAAACAGTGTACCATACATAGGGCAAAAAGAAATTTAAAGGAAGATAATTCAAGGTTTGATTCAAGTTTACAATGAAGAGTTAGATTTGCCTAAAAACAGACAGGCAGAGAGAGACAAAAGTGAACTAAACAATCCACTGTAATGCTCACAATTCAATTTATTTGCTATTTAACAGCATTGACTGGAAACACGTCACATTAGATAAAAGGCCACGCAATACTGAGTATACCCAGAGTCATTAAAGAGACCCAGATTTTGCCACGTCACAGAATGGGATAAGGTCTTACTGCCAACTAATCTTACTGCTTCTGTGATGCCAATGTACACTGGACTTCCAACTTGATTCTGTACCATTTTATAGCAATTTCTACAATTGAAAAATTGTGATATCCACAAATATTTGATTCTAACCTTTAACTTTTACTGAAGTAAGAAAGTTTAACCTACAAATTATTAAAATCTACTGTCTGGCAAAAGAACGATCGACCAAGACCTACGTTTTGCCAATAATAGCAAGATCAGTCTTTCTGCATCTGCAAAAATAGCAGTCATAGGAGAGTATCACCTATCAAATATCTTAATTTCAAAGTAAAAAGAGGCAACTGAATTACATTACACTCACTCACATAGCCAAGGCTAAATAGGCCACCACCTACTGTTTTCTTCAGAGTGAATACAAAATAAATAATGAGCTACAACTAAGTTAGTCTCCATCAAAATAAGAATGTTTTGCATATCAGAGATAATTATCTTATGTGCACACGGTTACGAAAACTAGCCAACTAAAAAAGAACTAACTAACCCATCCCCTAACTCTCAAATAACACTGCAGGACTTCAGTATAAAAAAAAAAAATCATGTAGCTGTCAAGGTGTTAACTTAATTAAAATCTTTGCCGTATGCAAAAAAAGAAATAACATTCCAAATTTTATCAAGAGTAGATAAATGCTGATGTTGGAAACCTAAGTACTAGGCTTTACAGAAGTCCACAAGTTTTCTGTGAACTACACAGAAGTTCCAGCATGAATTGCCGGACATTAAGTACCACACTCTTCAAGAATTCAACTACCAACAGCCAAACAACCCTCATATTTCACCAGTTCTACTGAATTTTTTTAGACAAAAAAATGTAGTAGGTACATAAAAATCACTCGTGTCTTTGAACACTGTCTCTTCAGTTACCAGTGTCCAAAAAATCCTGGTCCGCTGATACCAGATTACTACAAAACTTCAGACTGTTTTACTTTAGTTCTAGAAAATACACATTACAGGTCCAAAGAAAGAAAAAGTATTCTATTTTAATATCAACATTTTCAGAGCAACACTAAGGATGTGATATTCTAAAGCAAAATGGTCTTCAGCAAGAATCAGTATGAGAAGTGACTAAGAAAAAAAGCCAACAAAACCAAAACACACACCAACCCCAATCCAAAACAACTTAAACCAAATCCCAAACCAAAAAAGCTCAAATTAACGCTAAAATGTTATTTTTCAGGTAACTACCTGTCTAGATAAATAATTTTTCAGACTGAAACCATCTGTGTAGAAGTAACTAAGAGCATCCCAGTGGATACTATTACCTGCTGCTATTGCCAGAGCACAGCCCCGGTGCCTCGTCCCCGGCAAGGCTTGGTGGCACCCTGTACGACATAACGCCAATGACATTTTCTAGAACAGCACGTAAATGAAGAGACAACCTTGTCTCTTCCATGGGTGAGTACAAGACGTTATGTATAAAATATGTCCGTATAATAATTTATTCAATATTTCAGCCCAGGTTAGCTGTGCATGCATTTCTGAAGAAATCAGTGGCAGTCATCACTGTTTCCCCTTCCTTATAACCAGCTCAAGGCTTCTCAGCCTGAAAAGCAAAATTCAGTCTCAGCAGTGAAAGCAGAGATCATGGTATGTGAAGAAAGCTGTGCAGCTGGAGGGGAGGGAATAAATATGCTGCTGGCACAACTACAGATGTGTACATGTACATAATGAGGGAGCTATGAGGTTTGAAGGACTCCATGTGGGTGAAGATTGTCCAGAATGCTGGGTGGGGCAGATTTTCTCAAGGCAGTATTACCCTACAACTGGAGAAAAAAAGGCCCTGTCGTGGTGATTTAACCTTGGCTGGACACCAGGTGTCCACCAAGCCACTCCGTCATTCCCCTCCTTAGCAGAGAAGAATAAGTATAACGAAAGGCCTGTGGGTCGAGATAAGGACAGGGAGCGATCGTTCACCAATTACCGTCACAGGCAAAACAGACTAAAGTCAGGGAAGAATTTAACTAATTTATTACCAAGCAGAACACAGAGCAGAGCAATGAGAAATAAAACCAAATCTTAAAATATCTCTCCCCACCCGTCCCTTCTTTCCAGGCTTGACTTCACTCCCGATTTCTACCTACTCCCCTGCAGCGGCACAGGGGGACGGGGAAGGGGGGTTACGGCCAGTTCATTACACATTTCTGCCACTCCCTCCTCAGAGGGGGAATCCTCACGCACTTCCCCTGCTCCAGCTTGAGGTTCCTCTCATGGGAGACAGTCCTCCATGAACTTCTGCAATATGGGTACTTTCCACAGTCTACAGTTCGTCATGAACTGCTCCAGCAGTCCCTCCCATAGGGTGCAGACCTTCAGGAACAGACTGCTCCAGCATGGGTCCCCCACGGGGTCACAAGTCCTGCCAGCAAACCTGCTCTGGCATGGGCTCCTCTCTCCACAGGGCCACAGGTCCTGCCAGGAATTTGCTCCAGTGTGGACTTCCCACAGGTTCACAGCCTTCTTCAGGTGTCTCCACCTGCTCTGGCATAGGGTCTTCCATGGGCTGCAGGTGGAATCTCTACCCCATCATCCTTCCTCCGTGGGTTGCCAGGTGGACAGTGTGCCTCACCATGGTCTTCACCTCGGGCCGCAGGGGAGCCTCTGCTCTGGTGCCTGAAGCACCTCCTCCCTCCTCCTTCACTGACCCGGGTGTCTGCAGAGTTTCTCACATCTTCTCACTCTTCTCCCTGGCTGAAAAAGCTCCCATGGTTGTTTTTTTTCCTTCTTAAATATGTTATCACAGAGGCACTACCACTGTTGTTGATGGGCTCAGCCTTGGCCAGTGGCAGGTCCATCTTGGAGCCTGCTGGCTCTATCAGACACAAGGGAAGCTTCTTGGAGAAGCCACCTCTGTGGCCCCCCCACTACCAAAATCTTGCCATGCAAACCCAAAAGACTTGTTGAGTCTATCTTTGCATTTTTAAATGGCAGCAACTGAAGGGGAATTTCTCTTTTTCAGTTGTGCAGAATTTGTTTAAACCATTTTTCTCTAATTTAGCAAAGTATCAAAAAGTATTAGATATTTTTTCTATTCCTTACAAATTCATAAAAATCACAGAACAGTTGCAATTGGAAGAGACTATTGGAGGTCATCTTGTTCAACAGATAAACTAGATGGGAACGGCATGAAGCTGTGACAAGGAAGGTTTAGGCTGGATATCAGGAAAAGGTTCTTCACAGAGAGGGTGGTTGGCCACTGGAACAGGCTCCCCAGGGAAGTGGTCACTGCACCGAGCCTGGCTGAGTTCAAGAAGTGTCTGGACAACGCTCTCAGTCATCTGCTCTGATTGGGCTTGCCCTGTGTGGAGCCAGGAGTTAGATTTGATGATCCTTATGGGTCCCTTTCAACTCCAGATATTCTATGCTTCACCTGGACCCAGGATGGTGATATCTCTTATCTTTCTTTCTTTCTCTTTCCTTTTCTCTCTCTCTGTCTCTAACTTCATTTTTGGCACACTAAGGTAATCTCGTCACAACCCTGCTCAAGATGGGCCACACAGCAGGCAGTCCAGGACCATGTCCAGGCAGCTTTTGAATATCTCTAAGGATGGAGACTCCACAACCTCTCTGGGCAACCTGTGCCACTGCTGGGTCACCCTCACAGTAAAAAAGTGTTTACTGATGTCCAGATGGAACCTCTTCTGTTTCAGTTTGTGCCCACTACCTCTGGTCCTGTCACTGGGCATCACTGAAAAAAGCCTGGCTCTGTTCTGTTTGTATCCTTCCTTCGGGTATTTATATGAATTACTAGGATCCCGTCTCAGTCCTTGCTTCTTTAGGCCTGAACAGTTGCAGCTCTCTCAGCCTTTTCTCATAGAGGAGATGCTCCAGATCCTTAATCATCTTCGTGACCAGAACTGGACCCAGCACTCCAGATACGGCCTCACCAGTGCTGAATAGAGGGGAAGGATCACCTCCCTCAACCTGCTGGCAGCTGTCCTCCTAATTCAGTCCAGAATAGGCCTACTAGCCGCCTTTGTCACAAGGGCACATTGTGGCCTCACGTTCTGCTTTCCAACTAGGTAGCCTCAGCATATATTGGTGCCCGGGGTTGTTGCTCCCCAGCAGGTACAGGACTTTGCACTTGCCAAACTTCAGGACGTTCCCGTCAGCCCATTTCTCCAGCCTGTCAAGGTCCCTTTGGATGGCAGCACGACCTCCTGGCACATCAGCCACTCCTCCCAGTTTGGTGCCATCGGCAAACACGCTGAGGATGCATTCTGCCCCATCATCCAACTCATTAATGAAGATGTCAAACAGGATTGGACCCAGTATTGATCCCGGGGTACACTGCTAGTTATTTGCTACCAATTATGTGCCACTAATGGTAATCAGGATAGTCATTTCAGAATCAGTTTTTGCATTGTCTATGCAGTTGCACCACAAAATCCCATAGATGACATTTTGTGCCAATAATGTGTGAGGCTCCGATAGCAAATGAATGTCCCAAACATTCGTCTTGACACAAGCAGGGATGGACTGATAATGGGAGAACATGGCACACATCTGTCTTGACCAAGGACAGAGCCTGCAGGAGGCAGGATACCATCTTGTGAGCCCCTTCTCCTCTCCCTGAAACACTCTGATAAAGCCCATCTACCTCCTGTGCGTATGTGCTTGTGAGGGGCCGTAACTCACTCAGTCCCAAAGTGGGGGGAGACAGTGAGACCCCCTGAGACCCCCATAACCCACCGACTCATTTCTGGAACGTTCCTGAGCTCATACTGCGACTGTGCAGTGATGACAAACCCCCGCCTATGGGCCCGGCACTTCAGGTTATAAAAAGGGGAAAACACGAGNTTGTAGTTCATTTAAACCTCTAGAGTAATTGTCATTACTCCTGATTACCGCACAGAGAATTAAAAATTACCTCTCCCTTACACCCACCGAGTGGGACGGGACATAATGTTAGTTCCATATTAAATGACAACATGAAGAAAAAAATAATCTCTAAACTGCGGTAGAATAAGGCATATCTTACGGTTATTTCTATCCAAGAGTCACCTAATACAAGCCAGTATCACCATGAAGAGAGCTTAAAATAATGTGTCTCACCATGGTACCCATTTCAAAAACCCAAACACATCGGGATGGAGAATTCAACCCTCTTTTCTGTACCTGTCAGAGCAAAGCAACTCGTTAGCAGCCTGAGGGATCAACAGACTGCATATTAAATTTTTCATTAAGTGTTTTTGGTTTTAACCCTCACTCTCTCTCTGCTCTCTTTTTGTATCTCCAAATTCCTGTTTTCCTTTGTATCCAACCTCTACCTTTTAGCAAACAAATCCTTTACCTTTTCCTCCCCTTCTGACCCTCTCTTGTACACCCATAGGTCCTCTCTCTCCTAGTTTTGTATAAATTAAGTATTACTGGCTTCACATTACACTGAAACTGTGGAGATCTGGTTTGAGTAATCCTGTGATGAAGCAGAAGAGGCCTGTAATTAGATAGATACATATATAGAATATTTCAAAGCTGAAGGCATAGCATTACATAATGTATTCAGTATTAAGAATATTTTATAGGTTGCTCAGAATTTTAAGTCAAATGTCTTCTCATATCTCTCCCTCAGCCCTACACGTTTCATTAGCATGAACAGGTTTTGACAGTATTTTTCTCACATTCTGTACATCACTGTTTTGTAGATGTGTAGGATGCCAAAATCCACTGTTTGCAGTCACTGAATCCTACCTTAAAATCAGAAAGGAAGATAAAACTTGTACAAAACATCCCAAGTGTCTTAACAAAGCGGCTCACTACAGTCATTAGTACCTTCACGACCAGGCACTCCAGGTTTTGGGAAGGTGGGATAGAGGGAGGTGCCATCGTTGACAGAAGTTTCCTAGCAGTTACTTGCCATGTCTCAAAAAAATCCTATGACTTCTGTCAGGAGGTACTAGAGCTGGTGGCAACAACTACAGCGTGGAAGAAGTTTTTCTCCCAGAGAAGCAGCGATTTACTAGTCACGCCAAAGCACACAATATGCCCTGACAGGGCTCCCCCACTCTTCACAGATTGCTCTGTGCCCACTGTAACTATTTAAAAACTTGGCCAGTGCCTTGTACCAGCAGCTCCTTAACACAGCCTGCAAATCTGGCAGTGTCACACAGACAATTATATAATGGCTCAAACGGTGCGGGGGGGGGAAGGGTTGTCCCAACCAGTGCGGCCAGCAGCGGCACCACAGCCATCGGCAGAATTTCTTTTGAGCAATTTCTTTACCAAAATGCCATGAGTGGACCAGAGCCCACAGTTCCGGGCTCACTCAACAGCCAGCATCACTCGTCGGCGTGGGGGCAAGGACGGCGAGGCTCTTCTCTGAAGCGTTGGTGTCCAGCATCACAGCTTGGGGTCAGAGGGGGGACTCAAAACACTGGGTCATACCCAGATAAGAATACAAAAAAGTATTAGATATGAACCTCGAATTTAGGATAAAATGGAATCAATACGTAGCGTAGAAGAAGAGATATACAACATAGAAGTGTGGCCAGTATAAATAAGAGCCGTTTACCTGATTCCCCTCAGTGGGGCCAGTAGTTTGTGGACACTCACATTTACACATTTTTTAGGAACATTTTAGTCTCCGAAGCTTCCACTTTTCTTTCAGATTTAAACTGCCCATCTGATTATGTAATTAAGTCCAAAAAGCAGTGACAATTATAACAACAGCTTCCACGAAACACATGCTACAAGCAGCACAGGCTTTGGGGAAGGAAAGAGAAACATGAAGGAAAGAAAAATGGAAACAGGGCAGGGCAAATCCATGGCTGTGCCATTCAGGAGCTCCTCTCTCAGCACATGCTCATGAAAATTGAAATGGGCCCAAATAGTGTTTTGAGATCCAATATGCACATAACCCACTATGGAGCTGTGCCTTTTATTTTTGGCTAAGAATTCACTTTATATCTGTACTAAGTTCTTTGACCTTGGATATTTAATTCTGACATGACAGAAAATGTTAAACTTACTACTGTTGCTTAAGGGGCAGTATGAGGGCTAGGCAAGTTTAAAACAACATTATGGCAACATCTGCAGGAAATACGTAAAGCTAAGATCTACGTGTTATCGCCATACTATGCACTCACTAATTTCATAGCATATGCTATTTGCCCCAGAAGCACTCGTTATGGCAGTAATCCATTATCAAACTCCTGGCCAAGCCTGCCTGTAAGAAAATAAATGAATTCCAGCAGTTCTTGAGATTTTGGATTTTACAAGGGCTGGATACAAACTAGTGTGGTCAGAATTCCACGGCTCTGTTCTGTATTACCAATATCCAGGCACTCATCATTTACTGCATTATTTCAGTCATACAAGAAGCAATAAGATGAATGTGACGATGGCAACTAAGAAGGCACACTTACTAAAAATAATTCCACAAGGCCTTTGACACAGGGCACAAAACTCTGCACTTTAAGAGGCCTTGGCTTGATTCCTAGCACTAACAAGGGGGGGGGGTACCTAACACATAACAAAGGAGTGAAACACATTTGCCATTCAACACTAAGCTGCTGGCTAACAGAACAATGAAGCTTCGCAGAGTGGAAAGAAGCACCAGCATCACAGGACCTTGAGGGTGGAAAGTGCAGAGTACACCTTCAGCCCTGTGATAAGGAGGACAAAGGAAAGCTAGAGGCAACAAAAGCAAGGTCAAGAAGCAGGGCAGCGCAAGCCTGTATCAGAGAGCAGATCATGCCAGCTCTAAGAGAACGCGACCTTATAAGACTAAGATCTTCGGACTAGATGATGAAGTCTCCTAAACTACACATTTGTATTTTCCAAACCAGTTAATGAAAACATACACTACACAGTAATTGAGGAAATATAGTATGAAATAAAACCATTCTAACTTAGCTGTTAATGTTACCCTAAATGTTGTTAATACCGCTGTAAGACTGCGGCAAATTAGTGATAAATGGGGAGGAAAAAAAAAATCCCTAGAGTGTTAGGATTATACATTGGAACTAAAAAAAAAAAAAAAAAATCTCACCCAAAAAACACCCAAACATTAAAAATAGAAAATTTAGGAGATTTAGATACCTGGGTAAATAATAATGCATGAGCATCTGAAGATATCTTTGTTTCTTTTTCCTTTTTTTTTTCAACGCATAAACATGGTTTTGGAACAAAACCTGAGAATATAGCACTGTCATTGGAACATTCGGCTTCAACTTATAAAAGCAAATCAAAGAGCACCAAAACAATCATGATTTTTCCATTATTGTTAATGTGATTTTTTAAGTCTTATAAAAAAATGCTGCTTATGAATGCAAACTGGAAACCTAAAATAAATCAGACTACTGGCTGATGCAGAACAAAGGACAAAAAAGTTCTTTCTGAAGAACCTTTATTTATAACAAAGAAAAATATTCATAGGAAATTGAATAGGTAACAGCACAGTTTTCTGTTTGAAAACCATCACGTGTTGGTTCATCATCTACAATGTTTAACTCAATATAAACCAACATCAAATGTTTCTGGATCCATGGTTAACTTGGACAGGGCTTATGATTTCTGAAAAGATGTTCTGCTGTTTCTTTTCACAAACTGTTAATATGCCCAAAATAGTCTGAAGTTGCCACGTTGTTGTTCTTAGAAGATCAAAGAGAAACATTTATTGACACTCACCTGGAAGGCAGTAACTATGGATTTGTCTCATTCACCTATTTTTTTAAAAGAATGGCAAAAAGCAAACTAAAAGAAATCTGAATTGTATGTAATTCTGTGCAAAGCACTGGAAGGATAAAACAAAATATACAGAAATATTATTCTTCTAAAGTGAGGAATTTTAAATGTAATACAAATTCTCTATTTTCAAACCGAAACAGTGATGATGCATCGATACACTAGCATTAGGGTGTCTCAACTCAGAGCAGCAAGAAAAAAAAAATTTGGAAGTAACATAATCTTGAAAATTTCTGGTCTACTCTAATGAACAGAAGTAATAAAGGCAGACAGCTTCCTAGGAAGCATATTTTCATAAATACGTCCACATTGTTATTTTAAATGCTGGAAAAAATATTGCTTTAAGTTTAAACAGGTAGAATCAAAGGAAGAAAAATTTAAATGGGTGTATTTTCAACAGGGAAATATTTCCTTGAATTACATACTTACACCTACCATATGCTTTTACTTTCCACAAAACTGCTATCAATTGTTTCTAGGATGCAACTCGGCTCACGAAAGGGAACCAAACCTTTTTGTTTCCAGTTATTACAGAAGATGCCCAACTGTTCTCCTGTGAGTACACATGTAACGTTCAGAAAGAAAACAACCTTGATGGAAACAATATATTACATATGACAGTGGTTCTGCTTTGGAGCTGAGCTAAGAAATTCTTCTCACACAGCTCTGAGGGACCTGTTGGCAGGAGTAGTTCTTCCCAGATGGAGCAACACTACAGCTGTCCTCTACAAAGTGGGAAACCTCTTGATCCACTTTCTAAGATATCAGCTGTCCCCAGCCTTATTTTCTTTCTGTCCTTTTACTGTTAGGTGAACTGCATAAACAAATACTTAGAAGACAGATCAGTAGGATTGTTTCTCAGTCTTGTTAAGTTTCTTTGCAAAACACACTGTGATTCCCTGTACAGGTTCAGAACATAGAGGTATATACATGTAATACAGTAGATTACTTCCGTTTGAATTAAGTATAAACAAAAACCTATGAGCAAATTCAGACAGATTAGTTAACTTGAGTGGTATTTATAGCATTTTAACTGTTAGCTATTACCTCCTGTGATGGGATCCTTATCAGCACAATATTTTGAAAGAAAACCACATCTCATTTCACACATCTCCTTTGGTGACGATTCATTACGCAAACTGCTGCCTCGTGCTTGAACATTATTATTGACAATGGACAACATTACATGGTGTCAGCAAAATTATTTTTTTTAAAAAAAAGAAAGGCTACTGCTAATGTTCAGCATATAGTTTTATCAGTGGTAGTAGAGCAATTTTACATCACCAGCTTTGTGGTGCTGCTGACTCTGACCCTGCACCCTCCAGGCCCAGGCAATCACAGTGTTTATGACCAGATTGGTCTCTGACCCAGATACAGTACTGATTATTGAAGCTTTCATTTGGCAGGAGTAATTCTGACCTACTGTGCTAATAATTTTGCTGATGGGAACTAATTAACAACCAGACAATCTACACACTCTCTTTAACTTAGCTGTTAACAAGCTCATAATGAAACTTCAATCAAGTCACACTGTGCTCTAGGTAAACAAACACATACACACACACGTGTGTGTACACGCTGGAGTGTTGACTGTAGTCCTTTGTAATGAGTGAAGGTAAAAGTAAAA
Source organism: Psophia crepitans (assembly GCA_013399095.1). Classification (NCBI taxonomy): domain Eukaryota; kingdom Metazoa; phylum Chordata; class Aves; order Gruiformes; family Psophiidae; genus Psophia; species Psophia crepitans. Next base: position 442,876 of record VWZZ01001874.1, read on the forward strand.
CATGCTAAAACACTGAAGTGTCCTGTGTTTATGTATGTCTCATCATTGACCAAGATAGGACAAGAAATTCAAGTGGCTATATTTCTACCTCCAGGATATTTCATACAGGTCAATTTAGGACAATCCAAAGGAGATTTGAATCTCACAACTATGTAAGCACAGCCCTTCTCTGCAATAGTGCATCAATGCCATGGAGAAAAGCACATGGAACTGTACCTGATTGAAAAAAAAAAAGTAATAAATGCTTATTAGATTACCTCAATGATTGGCAGTAATTTAATATCCCTAGTTACTGTTCAAAAGAGACTAATTTCTAAAGGAACTGGCCTTGGGTGCCTAGAGTAAAGAGTTATGAATACTCTCATGTTAGGACAGACTGGGTCTGTTATACAACTCTGAAACAATGTTTGCATCCATTTAAACTGTTAGTGTCACTGTGATAACCCACCAGAAGTCATAACAGCCATGGTTAGAACTTCGGACAGAACTAAATCTATTCTAAGTAAACAGTAAATTCCTGTACACTAGGTATGCACACAAGTAATGCACCACTGTGATCAGGTGTTAATCATGTTAAAACACTTCAAGATCCAGAATAATCAAACAGAAAATAATATTAATGGATTAAATATGTTGAAGAAAAGCATGCAGATCAATTGCTCTTCATTTCTCTTTGATCGTTCTGTGCTTTAGCATAGAAGCGCTAGTTAACACCATTTGAATGCCGTAAGTTCTGCAACAGCAGGAACTGTTAGGAAAATAGCCTGTATAAATGGATCTAAAGATCACGTTTTAACTGATCAATATCTACCACTTTTCCCTAAAGAGAATCATTTTTCTCTGATTCTATGAAACATTAATTAAATGTATACTAAAGGTCCCATACAACTTTATCATAAAACTAAATAATCACACATCTTCTGTGAAAATCAAAAACAAGCCTAAAACTTTCATTTTATTCTGCCTAGCACTTACAAACAGACATTCTGGGTGACAGTCTTATATATCACTGGTTTGCCTTCACCAGAATCACCAATACAGGAATCAAACACTTTGGTTACATCATGTACTCTCACCTCGGAAAAGGAGCACTAGATTTAAAGAACCTTAAATCAGGCTCTTTGACCTTTTCTGATTACTAGTGCCCACCCAACCTTTTCAAGATAAATGGTGGATATCTTTGTCCAAGACAGTTTATGCAGCAATCACAATATTTCCTATAAGTTAGATAAATTGAGTGGTCACTTAACAGGGAGAAAGGCCAACGTCAATTGCAGCAAAGGTCACTCAGTTCAGTTATCATGTACTGTATTAAATTGCCATCAGATCTGAACAGCAATTTCATCAATAACCCATCCAACTAGAATGACTATGAATGTTAGAAACTGTCCACACACCCTGTAGCGGGCACAGAGCAGTCGGGGAACTCGCGCATCCCTGTAAGGTGGCAATAGCAAAGGTCACTGCATAAACACCTGAAGGGAACAAAGGTTCTCATCCACCGCTTTGGGTGAAAAGGGGAGGGAACAGAAAGACACTGATAAGTTGATGCTATACAGTATATACAGCCTTTTCCTCAGTACTATAAACACCATCCCATACGCTACAACTTAAGAGTACAAACACTTTTATGAACTCTGGACTTGAACACTTGCACATAACGTCTTACCAACTCACAGGAAATGAAGTGATATCCTGAAAAAACCAAAATCAACAGAAAGGTCTTAATTCCTCATCTATAAGAGGACCTAACCACTCTGCCTCCTAAGACTTTTAGCTTAAAATTTTGCTGCATCACACAAGTTTGGTGTCTTCAGTCATTCTGGGAATACTCTGCCCTTCCCAGCATCATTGGTCAGCTCTGTGGACTCTACTTTCACAATGAGCAAGGCTGAATAGAAGAAATATTTACTGGAAACTTTAAATAAATAAATAAATACAACTACTATCCAACCTCTGATACAGAAAATAATTTAAGCCAGTTACTACCAAAATTCCAAGTGTTAAAAAAAGCCTTTTAGCTTTTATCATAACCAAGTATTTATATGGTTGAAAAAAACATTATTTCATTTTTCTAATGAAATTAAACCAGTTCAGTAATTCTAAAAATCCCCATAAATGTGAAGAGTTCAAGCATGAAATGTTTATGCAATTTAATCATTTATATTACAAGGAAACATAGTACATGTAAATTGAATTCATCAAAAAGTTATGTTTTTAAAGAAATATAATGAATTACTTCTACATGTGCTACTTTTTAAAATAAAAGCAAGGTCTACGCAGCACAAAAACACCACACCATGCTATGTTTTTATTTTGCATATGAAATTTCAATCAGCTAACTGAAATTATACTTACTTTTAAGAAATATACATACTTAGATCCCTTTCCTATTTGCAAATAAATCATAATCTAGTTTTCAGACAATCCACTCTCAAAACAAATATGAAAGTGAATGCCTGAGCATTTACAGACAAAATCTATACTGTCTACTCAGGAATCTGCAGAGTGACAGCTGGTGTTACATCCAATCAGGAAAGACAAGCAATACCATATGGCGTATTTTTCTAATGCAGTTCAAAACACTGAATATCACAAACGCCACACTCGGAGGGAAGAAACAGGGAATTGAAACCCAACCATTAGTAATAATTAGTCAGCTCCATCAACAATAATTAGGCTACTTTGCTCTAAATTATTTAGCTTTATTCCTAGCATGACCTCTCACCTATGATATTAAGGTCTAACTATACCACTTGATAGCCACATTTAAGTAAAGCAAAATGATTTACCATTAATAAATCCTTGTTTAGGGAAGGTTGCCTAAAATAACAGAAAGGCTGATGTGAGCTCTGTATTTTACATTTAGAATGATTTTCAGAATCACATAATTACTTTTTTTTTTTTCATAGAATCATAGAATCATTAAGGTTGGAAGAGACCTCAAGGATCATCTAGTCCAACCGTGTCCCCCCCCCACCTATTAACCACTAAACCATGTCCCTAAGTATAAAGCAATGTTGCTTCTAAACACCAGAAATTAGTCAAGAGAGTATAATTTAAAAAAAGATACGCTTCTAAGCAGGCCCTGCCTTGGCAGGAGGGGTTGGACTAGATGATCTTTTGAGGTCCCTTCCAACCTCTACGATTCTGTGATTCTGTAAGCAGGAGCGGTGAGCGATCATTCTTCTCTGGGAAAGAAACAGCAGCAGCAGCTTTGAAAAAAGATTAATTACTTCATGACATACAAAAATTGACATCATAACTGACTCTCTTTCCCTTCCAATTCACACTCAAAATCTATGCTGATGAAATTAAGGCTTATACTTGAAAGCATCACAGTATCAAAAAGGAGACACTCAAAAACACAGGTTGGCTCACCAAAACATTAGTTTTTCTCTGCTACCTACAAACTTCGTTTCTAACAAAGCACAAAATGCAAATTTTGAAAAAGCTGTCAGGAAGGAAGGTTAGTCTACACTTTAGGAGAAGAAACTATCTCTGGTTGACAGAGATATGTATTTATAGAGATCATGATTTTATCTCTATATTCTGAGATGCAGTTATAACAACCTGTCACCAAATCCACTGAATTAATGGCAGAGTACTTTTACTCTGACACGAAGAGAATATATTGTAGGAAAACAACATGCTGATAAAGCAGTATTAATAGTACTGTGGGTTTCACTTAGAACCAACCATTGTATTGACAGCTTTAACATATATACTTCTCAAAAAAAAAAAAAAATAGCCCAACAAATCTCTTTGGCAGTTAAGAACTTAGCATATGTATATATATAAATACATTCATTTTTAAAATATAATTGTTACATTATCAACACTTTTCAAGAATGTATTTTTAGACAGTTTGTTTCAAATGTTCCAAAAAGTTATCTACAACCAATAAAAATACTACACAATAGGTAACTAAGTTAAAAACCCAGATAAAAACATTAAATACTGAGATTCTTTTAAAGCAAATCAAAGATGGTTTCTGTTTCTTTATTTGTTATCAGGTGCTCATCTTCTCTTACATAATGTTAACTAGAGAAATCAGTTGAGCTTCCCTTGAAAATTGTAAAGGGCTTTCATATCAAGTGCAATAAAATTGTCTTTAGCATAAATGAGGATTTTAAACTACACTAAAACTGAAGCACAACAATCAAAAATGACAGTGGTCCTAGCTGTATTTCACAGCAACATCTACTGCCCCAAAGAACATTCTATACAGCAAATTCGCTGACCAGGGTGAATCCATCTGTCCCACGATCAGTCCACAGCTAAGAATGAAACAGATAAACCTTCGGTTTGCTGATTAAAAAGGGAGTGTAAGGCTAACTTACAATAATCTGTCAGGATGTCAGAAAACCTGACACTGAGAAACAGATACCAAAGATACTACTGTAATGTAGTTTTCACCGATGAAAACTACATTAAATATTATGATAGTAATGCTATGGAATTACAAGTATTTCTAAGAGGCTACTTGCATTTAATCACCACAAAGTACTGAAGAATATTCTAAAACACAGAAGCACCAGGCCATGCTGGTGAAATGTGTTTTTACAGGTACATCAGTAATAATAAGACAGACTAACAATTTGCAAATTAAGAAACTTTTAATTGCACTAGTCTGAAAAGAAATATTGCATTCTGAAATGCCTTACCCAATTTCTTTTTTTTAAACAAACTACAAAAATATCTTGTTAGCTACTGTGAATAGATGGATAGCATTGAAACTGCAGGCAGTCTCAGAGCTGAAAGAATGTTTATACATTCATTTCATATTTTGCTCAACCCTCTATCTCTGCAGTAGCAAAATTGTCTCCCTTCCCATACTGTACTGAAAAGCTACATAAAGTTACTAAATTGGAAAAATAAAATTATCTTAAAACTTAACAAAAAAAAAATAATCAAGAAATAATCACTTGATTACTAATTCATCAAAAGGCACTGCACATGGATGACCTTTAAAATTAAAATGGGTATTGCTCTTATGCTGCTAGGAACAATTTAATTCTTTACCAGCACTGAAGATTGATGCACTATTATCAAAACAGATAAAAACAGAAGCCTGGAATCATGCTGAATTGCTTCTCTCACAAACAGCTACCATGAATTTCTGTTTGAAAGCTTTTCCATTACGTAGGTTTTAAAACAACATATTCTCATTTTGAAACTTTCTTGAGACCAGTTATTTTTAAACACACATGACGTTCTCTGCTTTGAAAATGGAATAGCAATGAAAAGCTTATTTAAACACAAAATCATTGCCAACATCCAGGCCAGGGGTATTCAACTCCCAGATTTCAAAATGACAGGTATTATACTTTAAAAGTTTAACTCTCAGAGATTTATTTGCTATCACAAGGAATGCATTTCTTTTTGTTTGTACTGCATTGAAATTTAAAATTATTTTTTCCACATAACCAAAGTACCTCTGAGGTGGCAAGAGCCACATGAGTAGGTAGCATTTTTCATTACTGCAATTCCATAGGAAACAATGATCTTGGTAGATAGAAAAAGGAGACAGAATGTGTTGGGTGCATAGCATCATAGAATGGTTTGGGTTGGAAGGGACCTCAAAGACCATCTAGTTCCAACCCCCCTGCCATGGGCAGAGACACCCTACACTAGACCAGGTTGCCCAAAGCCCCACCCAGCCTGGGCGTGAACACTTCCAGGGACGGGGCTTCCACAACAAAAACCAGAAGAATTCCTAAATACAGTCTTGGAACATCAACTACAGATACATAAGAACTATAGGAACTAACAAAAATCTACATTAAAACTTCCCCAACTGTCACCCAAAGAATACCTCCTTCATCACAACTGAGAAAATTAAAGGATGCCGAAACAACCTATATTAATCCAAAACTTATGCATCTATATGTTTACCAAGTCTGCTTGTTAAAACCACATTGGCATTATGCTCAGAATCCATTCTAACAGGCACCCATAGCTTTTAATGATAAAGGAGCAACCTTTTCTAAAAATTCTTCCAAAACAAGAGGAAATTAAGTGCCATCTAGCTCAATTTCATCTTCTGTTTCCCATTCCTTTTAATTCAAGGGATTAGATGCTATTTCTTAACTAAAACATAAAGGCTAATGTAGCTAAGAATCTCCTGAAAAGGAAACAAGATCAAGGCACATATTTTATACCTCCCCCCCCCTCCAAAGTAGGTTTTAACACAGCTAGTTAAACACAAGCTGATCAGCACCGGCCATTGCGTTTGAATATATATTTTATCAGTTAAGGCAACTAAGACAAATTCCTTTAAATAAAATTGAAAAGAAAATGAAAATACATGAGCTTCTGGAAAGCTGCTCTACAGGCCACTTTCACAGTTAGGTGTATTGTGATGACAGAGGAAGGAATAAAAGTTTAGAGATGCTTGCATGATGGGAAAAGACCCATCACTGATCTATCTTAAAGTTTAACTGATATGCCAAAGAAAATTGCAATGCACTGAGCTGCACAAAGCTTACTGTTTTTAAGAAGAAAGTGATACTAAAGAACACTTATTAGAGAAGAAAGATTACTTTTTAGCATAAAATCTAAATTAAAATCACAAAAGGAAACATCTAGGAACTTCTCAGGTAGAATATTTCCCCTTTTTTATCCAATAAACATAATCTGAGTTTACATACTTTTAATCTCAAGCCTTCATTTTCTAGTTAAAATTAAAAGTAATAGTTAAATACTGCTGACTTTTCTACCTCAAGATTCTTAACTTCCAGAATTGATGTTGAGCACTTAAGTGTTACCTTGAGTCATGACATTAAAGTCACAGGACCTAAATGCATATAAGGTTGGACCCAGCATTTTTATTTTCCCAGTGGAAAAATCTCACAGAAATACACTGTTACTACAATCTGCAGAGTGAGGGAATATATTTCCACTAAAAACTGTGCTAGAAAGATTTAGATTTGCCTCTCTCTTGACCGTGATAAAAAGAGAAAACTCAAAGAATTATTAAATGAAATGGAATTAGGAAAAAGGTAAAAATTGCTGTTTAAACGCTGTGTAGGTATGTGTCATATTTTGCTTATTAAGCTTACACTAAAAGTTTCCCACCTCATGAGGTGAGGGAAAAGGTGTGATCTCAATGTCAGATATTTAATGATATCATGAGTGCTACACGTGACAAGGTGGCTCGTCGCCTGGGAAGCAGAGCGCAGCAAACCACTGATGGCTTTATCAATTTCCTAATCTGGCATTACAGGTCATCTTTGAGGCCGTAGGCTCTAAACAAACAGCAGCAAATGTCTTCTGAAGCACCAAACGTCTCTATGGCATGCAACTGAATATTGAAATCACATTTTGCATCACCATCATGGTGTAACTGATATTTAGGCTTTGTAACTTACAGATCTAGAATATCATTAAGAAAAGCACCAAAATGGTTCAGGCTTTGTCTTCTAATTTCAATTTTTCCTTGATAAAAAATTCTTAGACATTGGCTGCAGGGGATAAATAGGACTGTCTTTGGGTCTCTCGTTTGTCTCTTTGGAAGTGCATTAATATGTCACAAGAAAGGTGAATCACCATTTCTTGCTGCAGGTAGGGGCCTACGGCAGTAAGAGCATGTTTCCTCTCCAGAGTATTGAGCAGCTATTGAACAGGCAGCTAATACAGACTCAGGTGATGGAGACAAACATCTCATATGGCAACCATTAGCCCACTAAGACAGAAAAGGAATAGGATATGGAAGACCTAACACAAGTCGTAAGAAAAACTGGGATGGGGACCTAAAAACTATCATCTCTACCAAAAAAAAAGCAAGGAAAAAACCCCCAAACATCATAGACAATAGATTTGAGAAGTCATGAAAACCTCTGTATATAAAAAAGCTTACTGAGGTTTTAAGAACTAATCCGAACGTTTCATTTCTCATCTGACTATCTGTACTCCACCCAGAATTCAAAATGTTTACGTAAACAGTGCACGTCATAGACTACGTAACTCTGTGGCAACTTAGTTATCAGAAAAGGCCCCCCACTCTAATAATGTGGGTTTGCGGCTTTTTTTGTTTGTGCATGTGTGTGTTGGACGGTTCGGTTTTTTCTTAAAACAGGTTCCCATGAAAAATCCCAACTTCCATATACTTCATAACTTTAATAAACAAGTGATTAACAGTCAATTCACTTACTGGAAAGTATATGTATTTGGACAATAATCACATCTCAGAAAGCAGTAATTCTCAATGTGAAGTTAGAAGATAAAAGACTCATTAAACCAACTAGAGTAACCATTATGTAAATGGAAGATACTGTGTTGCTTGGCGCAACGCTAATAGGTTGATTTATGAAGAAAGATTAGAGTTCACTAACCGCAGTTCAGCTAAATGATAGCTGAGGGGCACGGCAACTGACAAACACTCTTCTTGAGTAATCTAGTCATGAAGGGAAACAGGATTACCGAAAATAGCAAACTAGCTATAAAAGTGCGACATACAGACAACGGTGTAGTCTTTCCATATCAGTGATGGAAATTCTACTGCTTAAAATATTTACAATAAATTAAAGCAGAGCTTGGGATAGATACGGCAGATTGGGGAGAAAGACGAGAGAAAGGGTAATTATTCAGCCTCATTAAATTTTTCATCAGAAGCAGCAAACTATCATAGTTTGAGCATTTCCTTTTTCATTAGAGTGCTTTTAATATTGACATCCAACCAATTATGTTCAAACTAATTCCCAGAATACTGTTAGAATGTAGCTACTTTCAGAAGTTTTTCCAGATTAATGATCTGCATTATTTTTTCATTAGAAGCTGCAGTGTGCTCCGAGACATACAAAACGAGGAACAAAACCCCACCCTGAACAGAACGTATTCTCCAAAAAGCCTTTGGCTTTCTTAATGAGCTTCTATCTTCACGGAGCCTTCTTCATCTTTACTTTAAAAATTCAAAACTGAAAGCAACACTACTACTTCAAATGGGTTCCGTGTTTATAACCAACTGCAGCAAATTAGGTGACCTCTCTGTCTGTTAGCTCCAGACATAGGTGAAGTGATACAACACAAAATTAAAGCTTTTTTTGTTTTTCTTAATTGCCATGCTATCTTTCATGTTCTACACTCCAACTTTTATGTTGGCACTTTTAATATGGAAAGTCATTAATCTGTTTTCCGTATGTACGTGAAACTACTTTAATAATGCTCTGAAGATTTAGTAAGCCTTAGCTAATGATAATTTGTTTCCTTTTACATACTTTCAATTAAAAAAAAGTTAGGTCAAAATATTTATCTGATTCATTACACAGAAAACAAGACATCTTTGGTTTATATTTTTGTATTTCCTTTCCAAAATAACCCCCTCTGGTAATATTTACATAAAAGGTGACGAATGTCTGTCTTAAACTGAAAGAAAATTACAACACTGAATTGCATCAGCAACTACTATAGGCATCACAAAACTGAAAACTCATTTTTTGTTCTTTCTTTTAATAGAATCATAGAATATCCCAAGTTGATGGTCCTTATGGGTCCCTTCCAAGTCCAACTCCTGGCTCCACACAGGACCAGCCCAAGCAGAGCAGATGACTGAGAGCATTGTCTAGGCACTTCTTGAATTCAGTCCAGCTCGGTGCTGTGACCAGTTCCCTGGGGAGCCTGTTCCAGTGCCCAACCACCCTCTCAGTGAAGAACCTTTTCCTGATGTTCAATCTAAACCTCCCGTCGCAGCTTCATGCTATTCCCTCGGGTTCTATCAGTGGTCACCAGAGGGAGGAGATCAGCGCCTGCCTCTTCGCTCCCCTTGTGAGGAAGCTGTAGGCCGCCATGAGGTCTCCCCTCAGTCTCCTCTTCTCTAGGCTGAAAAGCCAAGGGACTTCAGCCTCTCCTTAAACATCTTCCCCTTTAGACCCTTCACCATCTTTCTTTCATCTTTAATTAAGTTGTACCTTCACTTTGTCTCAAGTTCTCCTTATATCCTTATTCTGTTAATGAATGCCTGCCTCTAGGAGTACTACTCATCGTTTTCAGGAGATTATATACAGAATGGATTCCATTCATAATTAATAATAATATACTTTCTGGATAACAGCGTTTTACTTGCTGAGAAAATATATTTAGAAAGGTGTGGGTATATATTGAAGATTGCCTTTAATTTACTAAAACAGCAAGGTTATTAGTTCTGAAGATGTGTGTACGACCTTTGTAAGAGATATATAAGCTACTTTAGAGGTAAATTATCTACCATCATCTTTCTTACAATGGCTTATACCCAAACGAGCATCTATATACAAACAGTAATAGTAGGTAATTTACTTCCAGAGACACAGGTTCACTGTTTCCTGTTTCTAGTCTGATAATAACAGGAAAGATTTCTCATCGATACAAAGACACCTATCTTCTGTTTCTTAAATGACTGTGATGAAGACACTATGTTTGCAACAAATATTGTCTTTTTTTTTGAGATACTTTTTTTCTGTTTGCATGACGCTAGTTTTTAGTTCACTGAATTGTTACTTCATTTCTAATCAGCAATGTCCTTTTGTATGTGAGGCTTTAAACAGAGCTGTTTTGGAAAACCTCCTTCTGCATCAAAAAGGGAAAATCTTTACTACCCAATTTTAGCTTTTGTTTTTGACCCCTGATCCTTGAAGACTATTACTTTTGTCTTAAGAGAGAAACTAAGGAGTACACTGTCGAGGAGAACTGAAACACTGTAACCTAGAAAATTCAGTATTTTCAAGGTTGTAGTATTTTCAAGGTGTAGTATTTACTAAAGAACATCCTCAGAACCATAAAATGAAGTTTTTGCAGAGTTAGGATAGTTTTTGTCTTTTCCTTATCCTGTCTCAAAAGCCAAGTTCTCTTATATCCATATAACAAAATAATGAATTTATAGTTACTTCCATTGCATGTAACTGGTAGTACATCTGACAGAATAGCTTAAACTGTACTATGACAAAAGAACCAAGATTCAATTTTAATTAGTACGTATACTCAGCATCTTGATTTATTCCATAAAGCTTTTAAAGTAAATTAAACACAGATGGGAAGAATATTTGTCACTACTACTTACATAATCACCTATAGGAATCTGTCATGGTATGCACTTTGCAGAGTTTCAGAGAACCCACTTTTGTGCAGCACAGCCCATAGACTTCTCCTGCAGTTCCCTACAAAGCCATGGATGTACAGTATAGAAAATAACCTGAATTTCCTAGCTTTATGGTTCAGGTATCCAAACTATTCCCAAGGTGTTGACATTCACATATTAAGTTGAAATATGGAGAGCCACAAGTCATTCATTCACGTCAAGCTAAAGACTACAAATCTTTCTGGCACGTTCAGTCACTTCATCACTCTCCCTCCTCTTCCTTTCATTCCCTTCTGCATGGACCCAAGCACGTCATACAAGAATGAGCTGGTCTTTCCAATGCTGCTGTCTAAAAAGCAATGCCGATTGTGAATTTCATTTAGAGCTACAAACAACAGTGTTTTCAAAAACAACCTTCAAAGTATGCCTCTTAAAAACAGCAAGCTAAGCATCAACAGCAAAGCTGGAATTTCTTAAAATCAGTTAGTGGTATACAGAAAAAAAATTAAAATACCCTTCTGTTATTAGGTGCGACCACAAATTCAAGCTGTGCTACTGTTTTAGTCAGATGCTGAAGGCCTAGGTAACCTACTGTTATGAGTATTTTAAGGTAGTGCCACTGGATCTGTACAGCATTGTTCAGTAATGTTTTCAGACCACCTCACACACGCACATATATATACACTATATATGCAAGCATGCATACACAGGTATATGTACTGTTGGAAATGTTGTACAAGAATAACTTCCAGAAATTTAGAAAACTCATGTTAGTTTAAAAATTTCCCTATCTGTTCATACAGCAGTTGCCAACTTGTCTCAGCCCCCTGAGTTTCGCAGTCTCACAATCTAATATTTGTATTCAACAGAAAATAGCTGCAGGTTGCTTGCCCCATGCTTTTCATGTTTGTATTCTCCACTCACACAAACTTCTTCCTTTTTATTCCCCAGATGTCCTAATCTGCTTCATTACATCCATTTTTGCTTGCATATGGCAAGTACTACAAGTGTGCTAAAGCACTGATTTCTTGGGAATTGTATGATAACTACATCAAAAAAATCAGAAGTCTTCAAAGTTTCTTCTGTTTGTTTTTTGTACAGAGACCTACAGAAAATTTTACTCACATAAATGTCATTTTGCAGAAGAGGAAACAGATTCCCAATGTCATCGCTGCAAACCACTTGAGGAGCTGAGATTGGATTCAAGATCCAGCCTATTTACTGGCTTATAATGGCTTTGTTTTCCTTTTTTCTTTCTTTTTTAAATAAGGTTTGATGTTCCTTGTTGCCAGATGTAGTAGTGTTGCTGTAAATGGCTTTTACTCTCTTCCTCCACCTATTCCCCTAATCAGGGCATTATTTTGATTGAAAAATCACAAGCAAATCAAGCAAAGCAGAATAAACCAGGGCAAAATTCATCACAACATACGCTCGATTCAACCAGTCAGTGGAAAAAATACAAACAAAACTTTACATAACACAAGTGATCTTTTAGGATAATCAAACACATTCATATCAAATTCAAAACAAGAGTTTTGCTACATACAAATAGAAGAAGGGATGACTGCCAAACCTGTGAATGTGGAAATGCTAAGTAACATTTAAAAACATTCCTCTTACTACTGAAGACATTTTCTCCAAGACAATACATTTTGGAACTATTACACAAACAATCTTGCTTCCAAGGTTTTTCAGCACAGTATTTTCCTATGAAAATAATTTTCCCCTCTATTATCCTCTGATAAGGCATCTTGACATCAGTTATTTGAACTCTTTCTGGCACTTGAAATTTTGAAAAAAAAATTTAGACTGGTAATAATTTATCTTCATATCTTTGTAAACAGCATCTTTAACAAGTCTTTATTATGTCATTTTGTATGAAGCTGTGGTACATAGGAACACCAGCAACTGAAAAGAATTCAATTGTGCTAGGCACTGTACAAACACAAGTCATTATAAAACAATCTCTCTCTGTTCTATTCTTTATTTCTCTAATGGCTTAGTGGTAAAATAGCTATTCCCCAGCACACATAGGGAGAGTTATATTATTGTTCACTAATACAAACATTTCATTTTGCTTAATACAGGAGGTAGAAAGTAATAACGTATCTCATTAAGAAATTTCTCATTGGATTAGCAGATGTTATCAATCTTTAAAATGTTTAACTATGTCTCATTACATCAGAAACCATTTCCAATTAATATCCTCAAACCCACTTTATGCAATATAAACAGTCTACACAAAACAGTTACTTATTATCTCTCTCTCAAAATACTTATGGAAAACTCTTACCAGTATTTGGACATTTGAAAGTTTGCTGTGTTTCCAGCAACACCATTCTCTAGGGATCACACAAAACACCTCCACTTGGGCCAGCCAGTAAGTGCTGCATCTAATGCCACTCCTTCCCTGAACCCATGCAAATATACCAGGTTTTCCTTCTCTGTTCCAGACACAAAACCATCAACACAGTCTTGGCAATGCTCACTTTTAAAATACAGAAAGTGAATTCAAAAAACCCAGCTACTGCGGTCTACTGACAACTTCCAGAAACGTCAGCCGCACCAAAATGCACAGTGCTAATTAATGCTGCGAACATGCCGATTGCTGCAATAAATGTCTGTTGGATCTTGTGTGAAATCCCAGTCACTGATGTTTAACACTGTACAGCATCTGCATGAAAGTAGTAAATAATGAGATTTCTAGGGGAGATTAATTTGTGCTAGCAGTAGCAAAACTGCCTCCATTAACTTTTGTTTGACTGAGATTTAATATGAGTTGTAATCATTTAGGAAGACTTTTACCAAATAATGTGGGGATTTTTTAGGGTTTCTAGATACATTTTTCTCATCCAATTCTTCCATTATTTTAGTAACTCCATTTATTTTTACTGTCTCACTAGACAGAAATAGACACAAAAAGAAAGAAGAAATCCATAAATAAAATCCCAGGTAAATGCTGCTGTTGCCTTCAACTGTAGGCTCTGCCAGCCCATTGCCTCCTCTGAGTCTCCACACCAAGCAACCAGATCTTCAAATTCTGTCAGTCTAAATTTAAACAGATCTTTAGCCACCTAAGGTAGCAACCACTTTTGTTCAGCCTTACTAGTTTAAGAAACAGATTTTTTTGACTGGACATACATCCAGAAATGGGTTTCCCAGCCTCATTACACAGAGAGGCCTCATTTGTGGACAGAAAACATACCAAATATTACCTCAAAATATAGATTACTACTCGGCTTTGAGAATACTATCCTTATATTATGGGACTTGGACTTTCTAGCAGATCTGGAGTTATCGTGTTAAAAGATACATGCTTCTGACATCTGAACAACTGAGTGGATGAACACAATAAAGGAAGACATCAACATCAAGTGGAGTTGGGAAATGTAAAGTTAAAACCTTATCTATAGCATATTAATAAACTGAATTAATCCAGCACTGGAACAGCCAGCCTACAGAAAAAAACAACCCATAGCTTTTGGGGTATTCTTTCATTCCAGTATGCCTATAAACTGAGGGATTCAGCTGATCCAGATAGCACAAGCACTCCAGGGCGCGTGCTAAAAACAATCCAGACATTCTCAGCTACCAGTACAACATGATCAACTACCATTTTCCACTTTTCTGACAGCTTCAAAATGCTATCCTACAAGTGAAATCAACTATTATCCCAGAGTATATTACTTGTTTATCTTAATTAGAGGCTTATATCAGCCACACTTTTTTCTATTTTCCTGTTTCAGATACAGCAAAGTAAATAAGAAAAAATTCCAGCAGCACAAAATTTTTCTCCAACATTTAAATATTTTACTCTGATTTTGCTAAATAAGGACAGATTACAAGAAAACATTTATAAATAATATCCTTAAAGCAACCATTTTCTGTATATCTGCCAAATGTTTTGTTGCTAGGTTGCACTAGAAATCTTTTGCATTAATAAAAGACTTAATACTTGCCTTGAACAATTTGTGTTGAACAAAAAAAACGTGAAAGGATATTTTATAAGTGAGGAAAAAGAGCAAGAACGATGAACATGCCTAATGAAAATTAATATTTCCCTATTCAAGTCATAGATAGACAAGCCCCATTTGACTACATAAAAGTCAGATTTAACTGGGAGACAGGCAGTAAACTGTGCGGTTGCTTAGATGCACATTACAGAAGGCAATCGAAGTGGTTGTACCTCAAATTAATATGAATTTCTGCAGAGCATATGTAACCAACACTTAATCATGTTCAGTCCGAGAGAATCATTTATATCTTAAATAAGTGAGGTAACAGTAAAGCATCTTTTGCACATTTTGCTTGAACAATTTCTATTCTTTGAAAAGCTGATCTTACTCTGTAATTGAAGGCCTGGGAATCAAAAAGACGAATCCTGAAAAAACACCTTACACTGACTGTTTAAAAGTCTTGACCTCTGTCCCCCCCACTCTTCAAGGATCTGTTGGTACCAGCTCAAGTTCACCACACCATAACTAGAGCTCTATTTTCCCTTGAAGAGGTTCTCATTGCCCTCTTTCATCATGACATGTGAATTCCCTTCCTGTCAGTCAGGTCTAGAGTTAAAACATCTTTTCTCATTTAGTGTTTTCCCTAGGTCTTCACGTCTAATCTGCCTCTTCAGATCATTTCTTCATAATCTCTTTCAAATCAGGAGTTTTCTATTTACTGACATAGGCTTATCTGTCTCCAGTCTCAAGTTGTGATTAGTACAAAAATTCTTTACTCTGGTTTTGGAAAAAAGAAAAAAACACTGAAACAAATGGGAATTTTTCTGCTATATCATTGAACAGCTTCAACAAACAAGCTGACACAACTTGTGAAAGGTAAGTGCTTTAATCAGAGGGCTGGTTAGGTAATTCTCCTCTCTCAATCTCCCCATGATCATTGCTGTCAGTGTGTATTTAGGCACATTTTGAAATGCCTGCTGGACTGCTGGTCCTAGAAAGGATTTCTACCCCCCTCAGGCATTAATACAAGATAGGAACATTCAGTCCTGTGAAAATAAGGACAGTATTAGAGACATACATAGGGAAAATAAAATAAGGACATTTTATTCAGTGATTTTACGTTTGAAGATGTTAGATGAGAAATTTCAGAAAAAATGTTGAAAACCTTTCTCTTTCCAGTTCCACTTGTGGCACCAAACTCTTTTTAAAATAGAGTTTGGCCTTGGAACTTGTGAAACTGTAAAACCTGACAAGGATGCGTGATGGTACAGGGGTTGTGTTTGTTCCACTTTGTGGGTAGAAGAGGTGAAAAATCAGGGGGGATTTTGAGACTCAAGTTCTTATCAAGTAGCGAAGCAGCATGCTGTGGTTAAAAGATCCAACAGTAACACCTTGAAACAATAGAAAGATTTGTTCATAGGCTCTTGAGGTGAAGTAGGAGGCCCTGGTGCAGTCCTCTTCCCAAGAAGATGGAAAAAGGAAGAATCAAGGGGAGATGTTGCTGCCTGAAAAAGCTCAGAAAGAGGTTAAGGAGAGCTCCCAGGCTACCGAGTTTGCAACACCCCTCTAGTGCTGCTGGAAACCTCTTGGCACACTAACTTCACACTGGGCCTCCACTCCCCCTGGAGCACATGCATTAACACCTTTCCTCTGATTCTCCACTGCCTGAAATGTTGAGCAAGTTACCATCAAAGGATGGTTCTCACATACTGATACACACCATAAGCATAAAGATATAGATATTTAAGCATTCTCTTCAGGAAATTAAGACCTTTTCCCTTTAATTTTAAAATGGCATTGCTACCTACAGAAGGTCTATTTCAATTTCTACCTTTGTTAAAAAGAAGGGGGAAATATCTAACTGCAGTTGTTATACAGAAGACCAAGTCCTGGTATCACACAACTGCAGATAGCTCAAATAATTCAGCAGCCCTATACCAATCTATACTATGCGAGAGCTGATCAATAGTCTTTAAATCAGATAATGATGGTACAGGCACTGTCTCCCAGATCTTTTCTTATGACTTCTTTTGTTCCAGAGGTATCAATCCAATGCTTCATCTTCCACTTCCTTCCACGTCAAGAATGTAATGTGTCACTTCATACAGTCAGAAGCAGCAATTTTACAGTGAGATCAAACCTTGCCGATTTTGTGAAGCTCTTCAGTAATTATATTAGTAACTGTAGGCAGGCATTACACCCAACATTGACAGCACATCACAGATCGCTGTGTCAGTTGATTTAATGAAAACAAGTGAAGCACAACGTAGAAAGAAGTAAAGGAGAGTTCTGATACGGCAAGAAATGCCTACAGTTATTCAGTTCATAGAAACAGTATATACGTGGCCTGCATTATAAAATGACAGACCAAGAAAAAACATCTTGTTTTGGAAGAGTATTAACTGTATGGCAGTCTTTATCTAGGAATCAGCAGTCCTCACTTTGTATCTTTAAGTTTTACAGTGATCATCGAAATCTTAGCCTATGGCGCTTGGCATAAAGGAGATAAGCTGTTCTTGAACATGAAAATTCCACTTTAAAGGAAACTGAATAATATTTTTAAAAAGTTAACACACAAGCAGTGTTTACTGAATTGTGGCACACAGATTATTTCCTTTTTTTGGTGCATATATAGAAACAATTCAATAAGGCTTTGTAATAGTTAAGGTAGAACATTAATTAAATTTAAAACATTTCAGGAACTCACAGAAGTTCAATGTAGCACTGTGGAACCTGAACCAAATAACTATTCCTTGCAAATGAAATCAGTAGACTCAGAGAAGGGCAATTGCTGGTGAACAAAACATCATTCAAAAACTCTTTCAACTTCAAAAGTACAGTGCTGGCAGGGTGAGTCCACCTCACATCAGTGGAATCCCCACCCCTTAATACCACAACTTCTGTTCTGTGAGTTGCTAAGAACTGCTGTTCTCTACCACAAATCGTTAAGCAGACATACACCATGACTCAGCTCTGGGAATTAGCTGTTTCATCACTCTGCTGTGAAGAGCCAGGTATCCTGCACAGATGGAGACTTTGCTTTAGTTTATGTTAAACAAACCAGATGGCTTTCCCAGTTACCACATCATGTATTTGTATCTGAAAAAAAAACCACAAAGCTGCACACAACAGGTCTGCAAGCTATGGAATGAGAATGTTTGGTGAGAAACGTAGTTTAAAAAGTAGTAACTATGCTCAACTGTGTTCATCTAAATGCCATTCAAAACACTGAAGTTCCATTAAACACACCATAACTGAAGCATAAATATGTAACAGCAAATACCCATTCTCACAAGAGACGTGATAAAAGCCAAAACTTCAAAGCAGTTTTAGTTGGAGAAGTAGAAACGACTTAGAGATGGCATCCATATCACAGGATGGTGGACATTAAAAGGAATCTCTGGAGATCATTTAGTTCAATCTCCCTGCCCAAAGTAAGTTGTTCACTACACTGTGGCCAAGAAGGCCAACAGCATCCTGGCCTGTATCAGGAATAGTGTAGCCAGCAGAAGCATGGAGGTGATCATCCCCCTGTACTCAGCCCTGGTGAGACCACACCTCGAGTGCTGTGTCCAGTTTTGGGCCCCTCACCACAAGAAAGACATCGAGGCCCTGGAGCGTGTCCAGAGAAGGGCAACGAAACTGGTGAAGGGGCTGGAGCACAGGTCTTATGAGGAGCAGCTGAAGGAACTGGGCTTGTTTAGTCTGGAGAAGAGGAGGCTCAGGGGAGACCTTATTGTCCTCTACAACTACCTGAAAGGAAGCTGTGGTGAGCTGGGGGTTGGCCTCTTCTCGCAGATAACTAGTGACAGGACTAGGGGGAANGGTGTGTGTGTGGGGGGCAGTTAGACTGGATGATCCTTCAGGTCTCTTAATGATTCTATTCTATTCACAACACTGTCCATGCTGAATCAAGCCCCCAAATGGTTGACCTGAGTATTACAAACACCTCAGATTTTTATGGTAGTACACAGGATGATGGTAGTAGACAGGAAAACTGAGAGGTTTTCATAGGTTGAAAGTAAACAGTTGAAATTTTAAGTAGAAGAATGTTCCTACTCCCTCCAAAACAACAAAACATCCCACAAATCAAAACATCAATCTCTCTCTAAAGGGAGGGGGCCAGGGTGGGGAAGCAAACTTTACCAGAAATCACAGTTCTTATTTTATAGGAGAAAGAATGCCTCAACTCAAACCTCATAATCCCTACAGATTGTTGTCAAGGGCATCCTTAAGAAAATACAATGCAGTAAACTGGTGTAGAAGCCATGTAGCGGCATACAGCAACACACTATTTCAAAAATCTTCAGCAATAAAAACCAGACACATGCAAGTCATGAACAGCAGTTAGAAAAGCTGATGGCAGGCTAAATTCAACACAAAAATAGCACATTTCTCAAAAAATGGACATCACAGGTCCCGAAAGGCATATAATCAAGTTGATTTCCTAGACACTGTCTTAGACATACATGCCCCTGATCCATTTCCTTCACAGAAGGAAAGGCAAAATATCACCTGAGTGGGATGAGCTCACTACTGTCCAGTTTTATTGTTCCCTCTGAAACTTTAGCTGAACTTTATGCACACTGTGCTATATATCCGTTCTGACCACTGACCAGCGATTCTCCTGGTTCACTTTCTAGAACCTCCCACAAAGAGGAGGGGAGAAACAGCAAAACTCAATAAACAGCTCAGAAAAGGAGCGCATAGATTTAATTAGAAGCCAAACACAGATGCACTAATTCACTACATCTTGCCAGTTATGGTTTGAAAAGAGCCACTCTGACTTGTTTTTCATCACGTTATCACCAAATCACTGATTTTATTAAGAACTGTACAGTGAACACGCTTATCCTACTCCTCATTGCAGGCAAAACAGGGGAGAGAGGTCACAGAAGAAAAGCTGAAGGGAAGAACTAGCTCTTCATCAGACAGTATAATTAGATCATACCTGTTCTAAACAAGAGTTCCTGAAGAGCAGTCTCTGCCAGGAAGGGAGAAAAGGGGGAGAAAACCAAAGCCGACCCAGTTTCCTCCTTGCTGGTTTAACTGACAAGACTTCAGAGCACATGTGCTACATTCAAAGTAAGTGGAGTTAAATCTATAGCAAATTGATAGTGGATGTTTGTAAGGATTATTTAACTAGAGTTGTTATTATTCTCAACCTAAGTTACCATTTTAACATTATTACATACAATCCATTAAACTGTGAAATGAAGATGTAATAAAATGCTGGAGAGTTTACTCTACTGACGCCTAGCAACTTAGGGCAAACATAAAATGCTTTCAGAAAATGCTGTATCATTACTGTGCTTTTGCATAAACCCATGCATGTATTTTATCTCTTTTTAATTGTGTGTTGAACATTTACGCGTCTCTAATGGAACTGAATACTACGGTTTGAATTTGGCGATGGTTCAAAAGGAAAAAAAAACGGGTCGCTGTCATTGTGCGACCCATCTTTCAGTCGAAAGTGAAAGTTACAAAGGATTTTCCTTTCTTCAGATTTCTCTTTCTAGCATTATTGGAAAGCTTGTCTTCTTGTTTAAATGAATTTCCTTTTAATCTCCTCCCTGAGCTGCTGGATAGATGGAGCCTCTTAAAAAATTCAGGATATCACTGTAATTGTAAATTGATCTGCTTCTGTGGCAGAAGGCTGGGGCCCTCCATCCAGGAACGAGACTGTCTTCTCAAAGTTGTTTTCCAGACGAATGATTAATTTGCACTCTCTCCTACTACTGTGTTATCCTTTAATGGAAAAACAATTTTTAATCAAATCTACTACTTTTTGAGACTGTTTTATTCCTGGTAACGCACAGAAAATAAAGCCAATCCAAAGTCAATGTGAAATATTTAATGGCTTGAAATTTTGTAATTTCTTGAAGAAGACTTTGACTTCACTTACAAAAGAACTAAAACTGCATTACAGAACTAAAACGCATGTATTCGTCACTGCCAGGGCTCTGAATTAATGTAATATATTAATAGACACAGGAATATTCCCCACAGATTTTTAATGCAAAGTTAAGGTTGTAACACTGTTATGACTACGCAATCTTTAAAACAGACATGTAACTCATTAGTATCAAAGCAGAGGAAATTATCTATCTAGTGCTGCTGAATCCACATAGCCTATTTGCCTTTGGCTCTTTGGTTATGAGATCTGGCATCACTTGGATTATTTCACCTAATCCATCATTAGCTTTCAGATGTCCTATATACTGTGAAACGAACCTAAATTTAACAAACCCAACTCCCCATCAATTACCACGCTGAATATATTACATGTCAGCACAGAGCGCAAAGATTAGACATGCTGAATTACATCTTTCTTTGTGAAATGTCAATATTTTTAGAGCACTGTTAACGTTGCTGACTTCAGTTATAACAAATGTTCCTTCTCATTGTGGACAGGCACTAATGCCCTGACCTTTGCTATTTACACACAACACAGAGCTGCTAAACAAAATGAAAAACCTCAGAAGACACAGAAAATACATACGAGATCCCAGTAACAGTGCCACAGAGTCACAAATGTGGTGGGGTTTTTTTAATTGCATATTCGCTTAGCTGGTGGAATCCTAGAAGATGACCTAATTTTTTTTTTTCCCCCCTATAATCCTGCAAGTAAACATTAGTAATTTAGACTTAACTTTCTCTCTCCACATACACAAAGCACACAAAAAGGTTATCGCTTACAACAAAAAATAAATACGCTGCTACTGCGTTAACATAGCATCCTTACTTACCAGTCTTCCACAAATACACCGATGAAGTTTGAAATTCACTTTGTGCACGCACATCCCAGACTCCCAGCAGCAGAAGCACAAGAACTCCCACGCACCGGGCTGGCACGGTGGAAACCCCCGGACCACGGCAGAAAGCAGCGCTCCCCTCGCTCAACCCCATGCCTCCTGCTGCCACCTCCAAAACCTGCAGCACAACCACGAAACCTTCTTCAAATAATATTCCCCTCTTCAGAATTTCTTCACGGGGAGAAGGGGGCTGGAAACCTCTCCCCTGCTATTGTGCATGGCAGTTGAAAAGGAAAAACTGTTTAAGACCAGGGAACAATAGAGTCCTTGCTCGCTCTTGCTGCTGCAGCGGCGGTGACGGCTGCCGCTGGTATGGTTGCTGCTCCACACTCTTCCATTCAGCGGTTAGTAGCAGTTTTCCATCAGCTAAAAGCGAGACAGCTGTCCGCAGGGGGCTCCAGCTGACTGAGCAGGTTATCTTGCTCTGGGAGGCAGCAGCAGCCACTTACACCAGCTGGAGAGAGTGAGAGACAGAGAGAAACAGGGATGAGGAGAAACACAAATAGCCCAACGCTGTAATCGTGATGCAGAGAGCGACCGCCAAACGCTGGTTTCCCAGACACGTCTCTCCCTGGAATATCCCGAACGATACGTACTAAGAAGTAAAGAAGAAATCATCGTCAGACATGCTCCAGAAACACGAGTCATACAACCAGAACAGATACAACCAGAATGATATATATTAATTAGGAGAGCAACAGACATTTGTCCTGATAACAATATGCATGCTGCATTAACCATTTTGTAAACAACAAAAAATCAGTGATTACATACGCATTAAACAGACAATTAAAATTTTTTTAAGGGAAATGCAGGGTAAATAAATAAATAAATAGATAAATAAAAGCCCGCCACTAACTTGTCTTGCATATTTGTTAAATCTGTTTCAGGTAATAATATACAGCTGTCCGCTGCGAGGACAGATGAATATATGTATACCGTGTATGTACGTGTAAGCACATCACCTCCGTGGTAGATGAAGTGTGCATGTAATATATAATGCAAGATAACATCGCTTCCTATCCAGCAAGTATGTACACATATATACATGCATAAATGTCAACTGTGTAATTTAAAATAATTTGAAGATCAAGTTATCAATCATTTTTAAAACATACACTGAGTTCTACATATGGAAGCATTCAGGATACATTAGGCTGTCATGATGATACAAAAATGTGGAGAGAGAGAGAGAGACAAAGCTTTAAATAGGGATCTTTATCTCTCCCACCCACTAACCAGTGAATAGATGCAGTAACAAGCCTAAGGATCGCGTTTCGGACACATAAAAACTGGGAAGCAAATGAGGAATTTTCAAGAAAACTGCTCTCATTTTCAAAAAGTTTCATTAAAAATGCAAACAGCTACAAAAACGCACAGTAGGCACACAGGACCCAGAGTTTGAAGATGATGGAGCTATTGTTGTTTAAAGAAGAAACCTTCAGTCAACCTCTCTTGGGACGCCTGTCATTTTGCACAACCTTCCCAGACTCAGCCTTTTCACATGCATTAGATTAAAATCAGCCGTGATCAAATAATTCTCAAGTCCTTGCCTGTTTAAATATTCTGACATCAGAGCAAATTAGCAATGTTGAAGGTTGCAAATTCGTCTTTGTTTACTTTCCACTCTGTTACGCCTCTAAGAGGGAATTAAAGGCTCAGGGAGCTCTAGCACCGTGAGGCTGTGATTAAGAGAGATAAGCAAGTGTGGATTACTGTTCCTCAGCTGTTGAAAAACAGGCGACAATCAGGAGATTATAGGTTGATAAGGAATACACAGAAAGCCATGATCTTAACAAATTTATAGCATCCTGATGCAGAACTTGTCCCCTCAGCTAAAGCGCTTCTGGAAACACGTTTTATTCACTTCTGTCACATCACTCTGCCTTCACTTTAGGAAGCACAGAAACCCCTTCAGCCTTTGCTTTGTTGAGCCGGAAAGAACACTGTTTTAAATCAAAATGCTGAGTTTATAGATTTATAGCACTTTCACAAGTAAATTCGTGGTTAAGATAGTCACAAGCGCATCATTTTACATGCTATGACGTAGAGGGACTTGAGAATATTTTACATAATAAAAACAATGCCAGCGTCATAGTTTATAAAAAATAAGACTAAGGATTTAAGGGCTTAAAAAACTTCTAAGATCATCAGGAAATGTGTGGCCGTAGCTTTACTGACTTGCATAGTCAAAATAAAACATATATAACTTACGCACTCCTTTGAAAAATTAAGAGGAAAACATTTGGCTTTTTAGCTGGAGCTATGCACCGGGGGAACTGTCAAGTTTACAGAGTGACTAGGGGACATGGCACCCTTTCCAGAGTTATTAAATACAATGGATTCTACCTAGATTTTTTTATGAATGTATAAAGGAAGCCTTTGAAAATATTTTGTACGTGACTCAGATCATCCGGAAACATCATCAGGGAACAGATCATCCATGTAGTTGGCACAATGAATCAAAGTGGGTTTTGACAGCAGAACAAAGCAGTATCATGAGAGAGGGCGAGCACAGAAACATTCAAATATTTTCTTATATTCATGCAACTACAGGACCACAGACTTTTAAACTTCACTAAAATACAGATTATTAAAATAAAATACTACTTTGTATGGTTGAACCATTTTTTCTGTCAAAAATCAATGAACTATTAAATAATTTTATATTTTTTTTTGTAAGAAACAATGATGCATTTAAAACTGTTCAGAAATATGTCACCGAGACAGAATGGAGGGAATATTTATTATGCAAATATATTTTTGTGTCTGGGGAAAAAAGGAAGTATTCCAGAAGAGCCAGTATTGGCAAACCCTAGATCACTTCTGTGGAACATAGACCCATCCTCTACTAATCAGGGCAGGGAAAGGCCAGCGGAACCATGGGGCAAAGAGCAGGCTGATGCCTGCAGAGACGCCCACACCAACCTAACTGCAGGAGCTAAGACTTCACACACAAGAGGCAACATGTCCTAATTGCAAGCTTCAGCTGCTACCAGCCTGCCTTACCTGGAGAGCTGCCGTGAGCCTTTTCCACCCAGTATATCCAATATGTTGTTACCCTCTTCCTATTTGCTACAGGGAAGCTGGGACCTCCCTCTCAGTGCAACCACTATTTCCAGCCCACAGTGGCAACCCGTCTTCAAATACGTACCTAATGATCACAATTTATCAGTTGTTTATGGCTTAGACATTCCCAAACAAATGGTTAAGTACCTCTGAGAAGAAACCTCCAGACAAAGCAGAGAAATAACCTACAATCGACGTTAGTATCTGTATCACTAACATAGTAGTCATAGAATCATAGAATCATAGAATCATTAAGGTTGGAAGAGACCTCAAGGATCATCCAGTCCAACCGTCCCCCCACCACCTATTACCCACTAAACCATGTCCGTAGTGTCAGTGTTGTACCTGGGAGCACCAACATGTGAGTCTCAGCAGACTTTTGTTCAGATATAATTACTTATTTGAGGCACAGCAGCTATGCAGAATTTGTAAACTGCTTCCATATGTGATTGACAAATTAGAACTTTTTTGTTTTCTAGGAAAAAACATGACTAACCTCAAAGACCTTTAAGAAAATGAGGTAAAGTTAGCCATGAAATATTAGAATTACTTTGTTCATGTTTCCTAGCATTAAGCAGATACAGGATGACAAAAAAAAAACCAACCAAAAAACAAAAAACCACAAACCCATGCAATACCTTTTGTTTAGTGGAAAGAGAAATGAGAACAAGATATAAAATTTTTAGCCACTAGGTATGAAAATCTGCCTGCCAAACAGAATCACCCTGCTGGAACTCCTCTGCTAACAGGCAGTCCCATGCCATGTGTCCAGCATCCCTTTCATCCACCTTCAATTTCATAGATTTTGGTTAACCCTGAAATCCTTAGAGAAGTTTCAGTCCACTCTTCTAGATCTATACAAGATGTTTTAAAAATCCTACAACTGTACCCCACTAAACCATCCGTGCTGCATAGGATGAGAATACCACAAAAATCACCCAAATTCTAAAGAAGGAAAACCATCCATTTTCTTTCTTGTGTAGAAAAGTCAGAGTCCCCCTCATCTGAACTCTGCTCATTTTGATTTATCTCCAGGACTTCTGAAAGCTCCCTGAAAGGAGCTCTGCAGTTATAATGAGTTTATTACAGCCAATACCCATTGGATAATACTGTAGCACGCATTTCTGAAACGCACCATAAATTTGTAACACACTGATCTGGTTCAGTCACCGTATGAGGATGCCCTTGGATATATCCCCCATAAGGGATGCAGGGTATGGTTGCACCCCTAACTTTTAGCGATGTTAGGAAGATGTAGTACGTTTCCCTACATGTACATTTCTTTTCCAAGATCCATGATCTAAATAATTCACTTAACAGCTAAAAACCCTTTTGTTCTCTTTATTCCCTGACCTAAACTCACGGGCCAAGACTTCTAGCTCTGCCTTTCGTGAGAGCCTAACTTTCCTGCAGATATTTTACTACAGATGCAGGTGTATGATAAGGATTCTCTTAAGATGGGACCCAAGAGAATTTTATTAGATTTTGAGAACTTCAGGCTGAAATAAGATGTACAGGGCTCTTGTAGGCTTTGTGGTGGAGCACTGAGCACTCTTCACCGCACTCAGTAATTGTCTATTATTTGTATCAGTGCTAGGGAGCCTACTCAGAGAAGCCACAAAAAAATATACTAAACATGCACAATCTGAAAAAAAAAGTTGTAATATACTGACTCTCAAAATCTGGCAGCTCTATTCCTTAAGTCCAAAATTAAATGTGCTGTGCAAAACTTGCAGATGAAAAAAGTTATTCTTTAGGGATCCTAAACATACGGCCTCTAGGTGTCACACTCGACCATGTCATAATATGCTATTTATGGATTTCTCTTATTCTTGCATAGCAGGTAAGAGACCTTGATTTTGTCCTTTCAAGGGGTCACATTATGTCACATTCTCTTTTCAAACGTGTAATTTTTAAACAGACAAACAACCCCCAGAAAATTTGTGCCTCTTCCAGACAAGTACTACAATTATCTTTGGTGTTGCCAGCGTAATTTTTATTCTTTAGGATCATGGATTTTGAGGACAAATCAGGAACTTTGAGTTATGTATGTGAGCTCTGCAGAAGTGAGAAAGTATTACATGGACAAAAACACCAGGATATGTTAATAATGTATACTTAAACTCTTCAGTGTTTCTTAATTATTTCGAAAATTTTTGCAACAAGAAAAAGTTATTTTTGGAAAATGAATAAAGACTCTACTTGCATGAATGCACAAGCAGCAAACATTTAGTCCTCTAGTTCTGACTTCACAAATGTTTTTCTTTTATTAAGGTAAATTAGTAATTCTTGGATAGATTTCTCTATTTTGAATTTATTTTTTTAATTATATTGGGGGATGGGGGCTGTTTGTTTGGGTTTTAATCTTGTTTAAATCTAGAAGTTGTCCCAGCCATTCTTTTATTGGTAAGGGGTGGGTTTTTTCAATTGCAAAAAAGGTACGGGGTTTTTTTGTTTGTTTGTTTGGGTTTTTTTCTTTTCTTCTTTCTTAACCAAGGAAAGGTTACCGGGCTAAATAGATCAAGACCTTTGTGAAATGTAGTGGCCCACGAACTGCAGAAGGTCAGCTTAAATCAGCTAATTCTACCTTCTGGCTTTAAGCTCTGCAAATGAACATTATCCTTTCTGCCCAGATTACATTGGCTTCAAAGCTGTCCGCATGAAGCAGAACTGTTCAAAGACGAGAACTGGCTGCAAAAGTGTCCATGATAGCTCCCTATCAGGAAGCATCATCTCTATTGAGAATTCAAGCTCTCAACCTTTTCCCATCAATTCAGAGATCTGCTTAGTAGCCTCTGGTGGAACTTGCTGTATTAGCAGGAAAATACACTATGCATTTTTCGTTGGAAAGCCAACAGCATTGATACACCAGCTTGCTCAAAGAGATTTTGAGCATGTTCATGTACTCAGAAGTGGATGGAGTACATCGTTGTATTTGAAATTTCTCTTGAAGAGACTATACACACAGCATAATTCTAATTACACACAAAATTCACAAGGAAAATACTAATTACAGTTAGGGTTTGTGGCGAGGTCTACAGCACTACTCTGACTCTCTCAGTTACACTTTTCGGTTTCTTAAGACTGACAAATTTGCAGTTTAATAGTAACTTCATAGATAAAGCCAACGACAAGAAAGAGAAAACTCATGAAAATTCTCTCCATTCTGGTCCCAGTTGTTTCAATGCAGGAGAGAGACAATCATTCCAAAGAGGAAAAAAAATATGTGCACGAGTAAAGCAGTGAATTTTTCATTTAAAAGCTGTTGGTAACCTCTACTTTGGGGAAGAAACTTGAACTTTGCTTCTCTTGGGAGAGATCAGCGTGCTCTTATCATAACCTCTGAAAAGAAGTGTGCACAGAATTGGAACCTCTTCTGGAATAGTGGTACGAGTTTGCACTTGCTTACAGAGTGCTGAGGGGAAAAAAAAATAAGATTGGGTGCAAACGCAGACCCTGGATCATAAAACTAGCCTCTAAGTCACTAGAATAGAAAGCCTGGGAAAGAGTAAGTGATAGGAAGACCTAAGAAAACAGACTGAAATCAGGATAGGAAACCTAAGTGGGGAAAAAAAAATACTGTGAGGAAGTAGTGAAAAGCAGAATTTGTGTGGGTGTGATATTTACCCTTTTAAGACATATGGCATGGATCTACAGCTTGCCTACCTATGTGGTTAATCCTGCATAAAGAATGGAGCTTTTTAACCATAACTTTAGTTACCTCACTTTCAAAAAGTCCAGTACAGACTTCTCTAATGGAGAAAACAAACCAACGCAGGTGACCATAATTGCCAGTAGAACCAGTTTTCTATCATTAAGTCCATTATATTAGATTTTCCAACAGGAAACCAAAAGGCAGATTTTTAATGGGACTTTCCAAATCAACTTTGTTCCTCCAATGTGTGCATATACTTTTGAAATTTGTGTTTCTAAAATCAATGAGAACAACTAGCCTCTATGCCTAACGTGAACTTATGCTGAAAATAAATACGTTTATCCAGCCAACATGCTCACTGGAGAAAAATAACAGATAAAAATGATAGCTGTACATGCAAATAAGTAGAATAATTCACAAGACTTGAAAAGCAGGCAGGGAGATTTCAAAGACACAATAGAGAGGTAAGTACTGAAATCCCTGGCAAGGGGAACAGAAAGAGAACAGAATAAACAAAGAAAATCAGTCCCCATTATTGCCTTTGAAAGTCCTCTCCAGGGAGAGCTTAGTAATTTGCACATACCAAATCACCTTTAAACAAAAGCCACCTTCAGTCAATTTTAAACCTTCTCCTTATTAAAATCCTATTGATTGATCATTCTTCATCTAAATGTCTGACAAGCCAATTTCCATTTTCAAGGAGGGAAATGTTGGTCTTCTTTTTCAAGCCATAAATCACTCAAACATTCTGTTATCAATTCTCAAATTAGTTAAGTAATACAAATTAATAAGAAAATTAATCAAGGCTGCTTTCTTTAGTGAGTTGTTGTTTCATTGGGGGTTTTGTAACCTAACCGATACATTTAATGGTTCCAGAATGGATAGGCTCAGTAGTAGTGACAAACACAATATAGTTGGAAATAGCTTTTAATGATTTGTTAACTTCTTAAGAGACCTAACTTATCTGGCCAAAAGTACAGCTGTGTGGTTTGTGCTGACTTCAACAAATCAATAAAGAAGAGGAGTATAACTTCAGGAAACTGATTAAAGGATTTCACACCATTCTGACATGGGGTAAGATGTGGTAAGATTTAAACCATATTAAATCAATGATCAAGATCCAGCTGTGCTGTGCTAACTAACCAAGCTCTAAGACAGAACTAGATTATATCATTAATAATCATATTTTGCAGAATCTTAGGTTACAGCACAGAAGATAATATATAAAAATAAAGCCTTGCCTCTTTAATTTTATATGAAAGACAGGCAAGCGTGTTCCATCTGTCATCATTTCATTACATGATAGGGCAGT
The DNA here is from genome assembly GCA_013399095.1 of Psophia crepitans. NCBI lineage: Eukaryota > Metazoa > Chordata > Aves > Gruiformes > Psophiidae > Psophia > Psophia crepitans. Next base: position 472,736 of record VWZZ01001874.1, read on the forward strand.
GGAAGGGAAATCTGTTCTTACTGATCAATCTTCCTATTGAAAATTGGAGGTCACTCATTGAAATTAACTCTGTAGAAAAACTGCAATGTAAAAACTAAACCTAAATAAGAAAAGCAACAAAATTGATGACTTCTAAGCCCATATTAACGAAAGCATGATATCATTTCAAATCACATAGACAACTGGTTCCAGGTAACTGGTTGTGTTAACAAAACCTCCCATTCTCCTAAGTGCTGACTTTTTCCTTCTCTGCTGTTGCAGCACCATCCTCTCCTACACTCCACTACACCAATATCTCTGTGGCAAAAAGAAAGCAAGTAGCCAAATCTATGCACTGAGATAGGTGACACCACAACCACATATAATTGGATTTTCTGCATACAGATCACAATGCACTTAACACATTCTGTGCGTTGCTGAAAAATCTCTAAATTATCAGCATCGAAATTAGAGCTTCACCAGGGGGATCAAACCAAGCTTAAGGTGATGTGACACTTTCAGGACAGGAAAAAAATTCATTAAATTGGCACCATTGTTCTTCCCTATGGTGACAAAAGACATTATCGCCAGTTTTCTCCAACCACTATTATACTTGCGTATCTGAAAATGAGAGAAAAAGCTTTCCAATTAACTGTTAGTGGCAGGTCTAGTATTTCCACAAGTTTTTCCCATGAGACTCAAAACTAAACTTGGTCTAAACAACTGACAGTTGCATCTATATACTCTCTGCAGAACGTACAACAACTAACTTTGATTTACTGCTCACTGAAGGAAGAAACGGTATGGAGGAGATTAAAAGAAGGGGGTTTCTCAGTGATTGCACTGTTATTGACATAGAATAGAAACTTGCAAAGCAATTGTCTCTAGATCAGCATTGAGCCCAGTTATTGCCACCCAGCTAGATGAGTGGAGCACGATTTCCCTGGGACAAGGAAATGTCATCTGCACAGGTGAAGTAGGGTGGGGAGCACTGAAATGGAGCACGACTTTGAAACAGGAACAACAATGTTGTTCACATAAAATAACAACCTAAGTTCAGGTAAACAGGCAAACATGTTTTCCCAGTGCAAAACAAGGCATGTCATGCTGTGCTGGTTTTGAGTGGGATAGAGTTAATTTTCTTCATAGCAGCTAGTATGGAGCTACGTTTGGGATTTGTGCTGAAACAGAGTTATAACGCAGAGATGGTTTTGTTACTGATGATCAGTGCTTACACAAAGCTAAGGCCTTTTCTGCTTCTCCTGCGAGCAGGCTGGCGTGCACAAGAAGTGCGGAGGGGACACAGCTGGGACATCCTGCCCCAACTGACCAAAGGGATGTCCCATACTGTATGGCACCGTGCTCAGCATGTAAAGCTGGGGGAAGAAGGAAGGGGCACGGTTGGGAGTGATGGTGTTTGTGTTCCCAAGCCACTGTTACACGTGACGGAGCCCTGCTGTCCTGGGGATGGCTGAACCCCTGCCTGCCGTGGGCAGTGGGGAATGAATTCCTTGTTCTGCTTTGCTTGTGCATGCAGCTTTTTTCTTTACCTATTAAACTGCCTTTATCTCAATAATGACCTTTCTTACTTTTACTCTTCTGATTCTCTTCCCCATCTCACCATGGGGGGGACTGAGCAAGCAGCTGTGGGGCGGCTTAGTTGCTAGCTGGGGTTAAACCACGACAAATGCATAAAGCAGGAGTCAAGCTTTACATAAGCACCTGCTTCCTAGATGAACCAATAGGATTAAAAAAATACATATTCTTTCATTTTAATGCTTTTTTAATATACATATTGTGTTTATCACTTTTACAAACAAAAGATCAACACTGTTTATGTCAGCTTAAATACTTTTAGCATCCATATATAAACACAGAAACAACACACCTAACCTCAGTTGTCTGGCAGATATATTGATGCCTAAGGAGAAGTTTATTCTTCTGAGATAAGACACATGGTAAAAGGAAAATGGCAATTTTGGCAATACATGGCGAAAAAACTCTCACCAGTAGGGCAAACACCATCCATTGCCTACAGATGCTTCCACATATGCTCTTATTGACTCCAGGAGGTATTTTCAATGTTTACAAAAGCTATTTTTAGTAGTATTCTTTAGTAGTTTTTATATCAACCACAAAACCAAATAATTCAGAATTTTACATGAAGAAAGATGAAGACGACAAAAAATATACGCTGCTTCCTCTCAAAGCTACTAAAAAACCATTATAAGCAACTGGCTTTGGCGACCTTGATGGATAATTGCATATTCAATCCCCAGATCATTTCAGTTCTTTCTTCTTTCTACAGATATACAACATGTAGATAACATATGCAGAAGTTTGCCCATACTTCTTGTAGCACATGCACTTATCTAAAGGAAGAGTTTAAACACTATATGGTCTTTGAATACATCATAAATACTGGAACTTGCTGAATAGCAGGGGTCATTGTACCTCACTTAGGCTCAAGTAGGGTACAATTCATTAGTATCCTGTAAAGTTAGAGGGTTGCCATAGTAAAGTATTACACTGACAGGATTCAGAAAAGAACTCCCTTCATTATGTCAAACACTTTAAACAAGCATATGCCTACACAGAATCCCCTCTCTCTGTCAATAACTGACTGGCATCCAACAAAACACTTGCTTGACTGCCAACCTTTTGACTCAGATTTTTTTTAATGTAAAACTTAACTATATCAAGTTATTTGATTACAATGATGTCTAAGGACAACTAAGATGGTGAAGGGTCTAGAGGGGAAGATGTATGAAGAGAGGCTGAAGTCCCTTGGTTTGTTCAGTCCAGAGAAGAGAAAGCTGAGGGGAGACCTCATCGCGGCCTACGATGTCCTCACAAGGGGGAGCGAAGGGGCGGGTGCTCATCTCCTCCCTCTGGTGACCAGGATAGAACCCAAGGGAACATCACAAAGCTGCGACAGGGGAGGGTTAGGTTGGAGATCAGGAAAAGGTTCTTCACTGAGAGGGTGGTGGGGCACTGGAACAGGCTCCCCAGGAAAGTGGTCACCGCACCAAGCTTGACTGAGTTAAGAAGCATCTGGACAATGCTCTCAGTCATCTGCTCTGATTGGGCTGGTGCTGTGTGGAGCCGGGAGTTGGACTTGATGATCCTTATCGGTCCCTTCCAACTCACGATATTCTATGATTCTATTCTACGATTCTAATAGAAATTACTCTTGAATATGAATATAGGCAGTTTGGCAGGTCTTCTTTTAAGCTCCCATGATTTAATTTTCATTTCTGAAGGGTCTGATGAAGGGCACTGAGGGTTCTCAGCCTTTATTAGAATCAAGACTTCTAACTTCATTCCTAAGTTGTCTAGGTGTATACATAGTTTTGACAAAGGGAATAACCACATATCTTGGATCTTTGGAGGAAAATCAGTCTTCCTATCTCTATTATACATATGCAGAAAAGAAAATTACTATTGTCTTTGGCCAGGACAGAACTCCTTATTTTCACCAAGCATTAGGAAAGTTTAAAGAAAATAATTTTTTATTTTTTTTTACAGAAAAGATGCTTTGCAGTGCTCTCTTTGAAAGCAATGTACAAAAAAAAAAAAAAAGAATTAAAATATGAATGGGGAATGACATTTTCATTGCATTCACATCTTCAGAACATAATTCAGAAACCTAGTCTCAATTTTTTTCCCATTTGAAAAAAAGCACAAGAATTTTCTTTTTCTTCTATGTTTCACATTCTCTTTCATTTCCATTGTTGTGTTAACCTGCAATCACAAGCAGTGATCTTCAGATGATCGTAATGTAACAATCCCAAATTACTTTCTTTGGCTTTGTATAATAGCATACTGAAGATTATATTCATTTGATTTCAGAATGGACCATTAGCCACTGTCTTCTTAAACCATTAAAAGAATTTGAAATCAAACAATAAATAAACTTAATGCATACCTCTAAGCAGAAAGTAATTAAAATAGACAGTAAACATTTGCTTTATTGTTTGGTTTTCCCCCTAAATTATGATTTTTGCAACAGTTCTTTAAATGGCTTTCACTTTAACTGCATTGCAAAAATGAGATCATATTCATTGTATGCTCTTCATTAACTCAACTGATGGTGTTTTAATTCCTACAACATACAAAGTCTGTTGTTCGTTTTGCAATTTGACGTAGCTAGCATGTGTTGAGAATAATTAGCTTCACTATGGCAGAACAAATGATATCTTTGCAAGGCACGTACACCACTTTTTAACACATTATGGTTAAAATTTCAAGGTATTTCTTGTCTTACAGAAAAGCAACTATTTCATTTTTAGTTAATTTTTCTATACCTTGATTTCCCTAATGAACTAATAATTCACATTCTACCTGATGGTAAATACTTTCAACAGATGTAAAAGAAGATGACAAAGGACACTTAGCACAAATGTTATGTCTGCTATACTGAAACACTTCAGCACTGTTATAAAAAAGTAAATGCAGTTTAAAAGACTAAGTGTTAACCAGAAAGGCAATAGCATGGAATTTCATTACAAATGTATAAATTATGATTTATTTTTTTTTGCCTAAGACTTCCCACAAAAGCCAAACATCACATCTACAGTTTGAAAAAAAATATTATCTTAACATATGTAGTCAACATATAAATGAAGCCAAACAGTTACAGTCTCACACAGAATTATTCTATTTAATCTGTTTTCAGAATTACAACACCATAGCCACGATGTGACCTCTGGAAATGTGCACTTATGTTAAAATGTCTGAAATCAGTACAGGCCATGGATCAACAAGTGGAAGGAGAACACCACCTCCAACATCTGTACAGGTGCACCCCGATATTGTGGGCTGATTGGATTGCCAGTCTGTGGCTGTTCGGCTAACACTAGCACACACACACACACACGGTCTCTCCCTCTAATGCGGATGGCGGGGGAACACTGGTTACACAGCGGTCCAATACCTTGCAGGAGCAGAGTGCCCAAGGTGGGGGCTGTCACCAATCCATTGCCCAAAGCCTGACACTGGGTCCGGTCAGAGTGAGTGCTGCACCTCACCCCATCCTGGCTCAGCTGTGCCAAACCACTGCAGAGCTAACTGGGGTGTGTGACAGTTAACTTTCGAGATGGGTATCAGTATGTTTGCACGTGTGAGCAGCTTTCCCTGACACAGCCCATCCTTCCTTGCTTGGCCCACTAATAAATTGAGCACAACAGCACCACATTGTCTAATGTTCAACTCCCCCTCTCCCCATCATAACATAGTCAGAATCTTCTCCCCAAATGCTGGCATTTCATGTTCTCCAGATTAAAAATAACATTTAGACCTTCCTGTATTCTCTAAAAGCCTAAAGCAAGAAAACTAATTCTACAGTAAAAGAACAACCACTGGAATATATATCTTATTCCTTACCCTCTCCCATGATATTTAAGGTGTTTTTGCAGAAGCCATATTAATAATCTCTTGCTGTGGTAACAGAAAGAGTAGGCTCCATGAGTTAGGCACAGTCATTGGTCTCTAGGTCAATCACACCTCCTTGAATATCACTCAGATGGAAAACGACAGTTACTGTGATCTTCAAAAAAACAGGCAGTGTTAATATTGCATCCAGGAATACTAATTAGCATTAAAAACTAATTTTGTTTTCTGATCGATATATTAGAGTACAATCATTACGAGACACAGGAGTATTCCTAGCTTATTGTCATAAAATTTCAAATTACTTTGGCAAGAACAAGAGAAAAACTCCATCAATACATAAATCAGACCTATATATAGAACTTAATAGAGCCTTAATAGAGCCTTCAAATCTAGATAAAGGAACAGAAACATCAGCCTGAATTACGGCCAGCAGAACTGATAAATACTTGCTAACGTTGAGTTGTTCTACGTATACCAGATGGGAAGTTAAAAAACAAAACAGAACAAACAAAACAAAAAAAAACCCCACCCCAAACCAAAACACAACTCACCTAAACCCCAAACCCACCCAGAATATAATCTTGCGATAAGCGTGATGATTTACAGAAGACTACAGCTCAAACACCCTGAGGTACCCTTCCGTAGCAGGTGCAATATTGTCTCACCATGCTGAATCAAATTCTAATCCTCAGCACCTTGGACAGGGTCTTGTGAAGCTGCATTGACATCAAACTCTTTTCCTGCTTGCATTTGTTCATTAAGCAGCACGTGAAGACTTTCTTTGCAGTCCTTATTTTGACATGAAAATTTTGCACTGTTAAAATACGTGCGTAGGTAGTAAAACATAGATGAACTGGTATAAACTGGAAGGCATTCATACCTTGTTTTTTAGAGTCACATACAGAAACCATTACAGTTTAAGACCATGTGACGCTTTTTTTACATACACCAAAGTACATTGATGCAGAGACACTGTAAAAAATACTCCCCTTAGAACTTTTTAACTCTATTTTACAGGAATTAAAACATTATTTTTGAACAGCGGCTCTGTTGTCCTCAGAAGTTAAAGCATTTCTTCTGCTGTTTCTCTTTAAGTCAAAAAAGTCATACTACCAAATGAACACAAAATTAAATTAGGCAGATGGATGAAATGAAGTAAAATCATATTTGAGAAAAATGTATTAAGAATATAATAGTTTTAATGGGAGAAAAAAATCTATAAACTTCCATCAAGATGAATGCAATAAAAAAGAAAGAAGTTTATGCAAAGGGAGAAGAAAAATTTGAATCAGTATAGTATCAGTAAGTTTATCTTTAAAAAACACAAAAAATCCAGAAACGCAGAACCAGATTGTTGCAGTATCTTCCCCTGACCCCTTCTGGATGGCAGAATTCCTCATATTTATCATAAAGAAATTACACATACTTCTAAGATGTTTCATTTTTTAAAAAAGTGCTATTTTAACACAATGAAACAATTGTGATTTTATTGAGTCAGTTGAAATTGCTATTCTTAAAGTCAGCGTAAACAGAATTAAATTTAAACCTCCAATTATCATGTAGATTATACTCAGATGAGGCATAGAAGAATTTTTGCTGATGTTCACTGCAAGAAATCAATATAAAACTAAAAGAAAAATATTTATTTTAGAGATGCTCTTAAAAATAGGCTTAAAAATTACTATTTGGATCCACCTGCAGGCCATTTCAGAAAGATTGCAGCTGAGGGGATGAGACAGCAGGGAAACCCATTCAAGCTGATCCAATTTAGATATGCAAATTTTATCTTGTGTGTTTGAAAAGAACATTATGGCACAGCATAATTTGCACCTTGAGTTCCAAAGACTAATATTTCTAATCTAATGAAAACATGCCTCCATTGTTCACTTTCCCACTCTCCAGGTTTGGTCCAATCTACCGCTTTCCTACCCATTCAAAACTACATTTTTTCCATGTTTGAAACAATTAACTACCACTAAAAAAAAAAAAAAAA
>VWZZ01001874.1:480121-534915 GCA_013399095.1 Psophia crepitans
AAAAAAAAAAAGGAAAAAGAAAATAGAAAGGTTTTTGTTTCTGTAGTCACCTAAAAAAGGCAATGTTACAAGTGACTGACTGATGTATGGTAAAGCCTGTAATTGTAACGGAGCTAATATAAGTTCCACTCTAGGAATGAAATGCTAAACAAAACAATTGAAGTTTAAGATTGTGTGTTTGACGCAGTGCACTGTTACCTTACTTTTATTTGTCTTCGTTGATCCAAATATTGATATTTCCTTAATGATAAACTTTTGTAAAAATACAGTCATTTTCTTTTTTTTTTCCCCCGTCAAAGTGAGTGGAACAATAACTGAGGATTGTTTTGTCCCACACAATTTATACTTGCAACTATGATCTATTATTTCTTCTGATTCACTGGTACTATTGATAGAGAACAAGGCAACATGTCTTAGAATTCATGAATGTATGTATTATCTTAAAAAGGACTTGCGTAATGGAAGAAGCATTAATGCTGATTACTGCCTAGCTCAACAGACAGTAACAATAATAGGCTCAACGCTTCAGAGCAAATTTTCTTCTTAAAGCTGCAGAAGAGGCCCTTACTGTCTTCCTTCTACACATGCATAAAACTTATGCTACTATAACAATAAGCAACAACAGATTTGAGCAAATACGGCTGGGATAATGTTTAAAAGGAGATTCACAAAGCACACTGGTTTTTTCTACAGAGTTGGAGAGCAACCATTGTACTGCTCTTCTCCTGAAAAAAGCTGAGCACTACACTAAAGCTCCCAAACACGTGGAATATTATCAGCTGTTGAATGAGAAATGGCATATCTGATATTGTAAGGGCAGGCACAGTCAGAAAGCAAATCTATTTTGGAAGAAATATCTCAAAGATATATATACACATAAATTCGTACTGAAGCAAACTATGTGCAGCACAGTACCAGAATTATAACTGGTACGTAAGAAACACACATCAATCCTCTTATCATACAATTCTGTAATTTTAAATCCATAAAGAAACATACTTAAATCACTCAGTTCATAAAAATTAAAGTGTAAATTAGAATTCTGAAGTCATTGAAAAAACCCTTGAATGCCATAAAGTGCACATGCCAGATGTGCCTTCAACTTAAAAGTGGCAGAAAGCTGTTTCACTATGTTAAGCAGCACATCCTGAGGTAAGTTCAACCTCTTTCTTGAACCCTTCCCACTTCAGACAGGCTCTCTAAGGGTTAGTTGTAATATTCAGCTCAGCCTCTGAATCTTCACCCATGAAGATAATCAAATAATGAGCTCTATTCTGATAAATCCTCAGGATCTCACTTGTTCCACAGGTGCAAGACTCATCTGTTTCTCGCTTTCATCCACTCTAGCCACAGTGGTAATAAAATAACCCACACCAGATATTTCTGAAGATTAACCCGCGTCTACCTGATAGTCCATTAACAAAGGTTAAAAAAAGTAAAACAAAGGCTTGAAAAGGAAATTGCTTCAAGACCTTCAATACATATAGTTGGTCTGACTGACAGTTTATTAAAGCATAGCTCTCCAGCTACAAAGTAGGAGAGATGGATAGCCACAGAAACCTGGAAGCTCAAATTTCTAGGAGTATGTCTGCCACCGTTACACTGCCTCCTACTGATTCAGCAAAGATCACCCTAATTTTGTGATATCTAAATTTCATATCTTTATTGTATTGACACCATAACTACAGGCCATGTGGACAAAGTGCAATTAGAAGAGGGACCAGCAAATAAACGGTTAATCTCCTGAAAATGAGCTTAATGGAGGACTCCTCCTATGCGCTCCATTCAAAACAATTACTGGAATAGCCCCAGTACTGATGTTAGTGGGAGCTGGCACAGACTTGGAATCAGGAAATCAGCACAGGAAAAGTGCAAGGCCTACACTTGTGCTATCCAAAACAGAAGAGCCGCAAAAGTAAGTTTTCAACAGCGAGTTTTAACCAGCCTGTTAAACCGTGCAAAAGAATGACATTCAGTCCAGTTCTGAGGGTGCTGGGCTACCTTGGCTTGTAGAACAGTGAATGAGCTGAAGGGGCTCAGCACCAGACAAGACATCTAGGGGCAGCAAGAGAATGCCTGGAAATGGGATGGTGCATCAGCAATCCTGCAATTCTCTAATTCTCTGTCAGATGACAACTGAACATGCAGTACAGGCTGGACCTGTCTTTAACTCTAGAGAAGATACTGCTTTACCATAAAAAATTGATACTAATGATAGCTTCATGAAATATCTTTCTATTTTGTGCTTGATTCCAAAGTGCTACCTTAGCCATAGTGGAAGTCTAATAAACATTTGAGGAAAACTGAGGAAATTAAAATATTTCAAAATCCATAAAGTCAGACAGCAATTTTAATACTTTCAAAGGGCAGAGAGGAGCTAAGTTGTAAGAGCACTCCATTCATATTGGGATAAAGAACACACTTGACATCCCTTTGAGTCAAGAGCACTTAGCCACCTGATTGAAATTAGAACTATCCTTATCTTGCTGGCATCCCTCAGCTGCTGTCTTCCACATCTCCTGCCCATTAGACTGCTATCCACCGGGACTTTTGTGGCTGTGCTACAGGATTTTGAACATAGAAAATCATTTAGCTAAACTAAACAATTTCAAATGTAAAAACAGAAGTGGGGTGGGGTTTCTGTGCATGTTAAACTTTATAAAAGAAGGGAAAAGTTTCAGAACAACTCAGTCAATATTAGGATTCAGACACTGTTAAAATAACATAATACATTCATAGAACCTACAAGTTATATTAGTGAAACACATATCTCACTATATGTTATGATTTGCATTTGTTCTATTTAGATACCTTCTTGATATAATTTAGTTTATACCATAAGTTAATTCTGCACGGTAATTATGTTCAACATCCTGTTGCAATTAACACTTTCCTTTCCTTCTTAAATACAGCCCCCATTTCCTGCTAAATATGCCTTCCAAGAAGATTAGCACATTAATTTCCTTTTTATATTTGTCACTGGGTGAGGAGAGGGTAAGACCCAAATTTTCAAAACAAATCCTTTGGCAGGAAACAAAATCCTCAACTGAGTTAAAAAAGAAGTTACTTAACAACCCCCAAACCACAACTAAGGGAAAAAAAAAGAAAAAGGAGGGGGTAATAAAATCTTTAAAACAGATTTCACAGATCCACATATATACTAGTTTGTGGCAAAAATAAGGGAGAGAGGTGAATGTACAGAATTTTGTTAATTCCAACTGTATTCTGTGTTCCAACATACATAAAAAAGAAAATTCTACACATACAAAATATTTCTAGACAAAGCTTTTATTCACTTCAATCATATTTTCTGTCTTTTAAAAATGATCATGTTAAGTGTAAAAACCTAAAATCTTTCCTTGAACTCCAGGGAGAAATACTTCTGCCAGGTTGAAAGACAACCATTTTAATTAGATAAGTCAAAGCTCCTGTTATAGTTACTACTTCTACATCTTACCAGGTTCTTAATTCAGAATAGCTGCTCACCATTGCCTTTCAAATCTACCAGATTATCCAGGCATGAGAGCACTTACAGTCTGGTAAATATTTGCAATACGTTATAGTCTCTGTTTTGGTGATTAACAATCCATAAAGAGATTTTAAGCAAAGCTATCGGTTTAATCTAGCAGGGCTTTGCACCCAGTACGCCAGACTGAGTCAGACAGTTTTAGCAGCGAGGCAATGATGCAGCCACAGCATCTGAACTAAGGCAGTGCATTTTTAAAAACCCAGGGGAGTTACAGCCCCATTTACTCCATCTGTGATACACTGTGGGGGAAACAGAAGCAAGGTTTACTATGTATTTATCTACAAAATATGTTGTCAAACAGCTATTTTCGGTACACAAAAGTAAGTATAATGTTTGGAACGTATATAAAACATCTGGAATGCAATTATTTTCAGCACAAGCAAACAATATTTTCGTATTCTGACATGAAGTGCTTTTATGAGTAGCATTCAGTCACTCCGCATAACTTCTGAGACCAATAGTCTTCATCAGAGCTGGCTGTACATTTCTCCAACAGTGGAGCCACACAGTTATGCCCCTCTAAAAATATGCAGAACAGTTCTGGCCATACCGAGGTAAGACCTCCAAGACCACTCAGACCGATGTGCAGGCTCGGTTGCTCTAGGACTGGTCTAGCTTCTACCTTCTGCTTCCCATTTGCCATTACACTAACACAGGGTTCAATATAGGGAGTAGTCGTACTCGCCTTTACAAAGCAGGACTTCACAACACTTACACGTATACCTTTACAGTACTCTCCAGCTAAGGACACGTTTTTGCCTTACCTATGCCATTGGGGTAGCAATCCGACCCATTTGGCCCCAATTTTCAAAACCCTACAAAAATAGAACAGTGAACAAAAACAGGCATGTACTTGATAGGTATTCACCTACCACATCCAAATAAAAGTGGTCATTTCTGCACGGAATGGGCAAACCTGAACTCCTAGAGTAATAAATGACAGGATTTAATATGAATGTTACTTTTTCTAATGCAAAGCAGAGCAAATCATTTTTTTCACTTAATGTAACACAACCAGAGAAATGCACAAAAAACATTTTTCACCTTTTACAATAGGCCTGAAGCTGCAGCTGTTCTCCCAACTTTATTAAAGTTTATGAACCCAAAATATTTTCAAGTCAAATTTGGCAGATGCATCAGTTTGCAGCAAGAAGACAGGATGTTTATTTAAGTCATGGAAATTCAGGTTTTTAACATTTTTTGTGGAAAAAAAAAATAATTAAGTTTTCCAAAGCTTGATTTTTTTATGCCTCTATTTAATTTTGGAACAAAGCACTGGCCCACTTGTTCAAGTGCTTTCTGTCTAAAGATTTTTCTTCCCACAACACTGATTGTTCTGTCATTTAGCTCAGGTTCTTCTTCAGTGGCCTCTTGTTGAAGAGAGATGTATATCTTTGCAATACTTATAAATGTCTCTTATGGGTATTTCCAGAAACCTCCCTTTGAGATCTCTCTCACAAGACCGCACTCACACACCAACTGTTCTCTCAGTACAGAGTAAATTACAACACTTAAGCCTGAAAAGTATTTTTATATATTTTCAATGAATATTTTGAAGACCAGAAAGCCTCCCCTGCTGTATTGTGCATACTAGTGTTTACAGTTGTAGGACAAGCTTGCACAGATTTGTGCACCAACAGTAAACTTAGATTATTTAGATTTCTAGAGGAATAGGACTTAAGGTGTTTTGGTTTTTTTTAATTATTATTTTTCTACAGCTTGCTATAGAACCTAAACAATTGTTAAAGGATGGGACTTCGCAGAAAAGACAGATGGCTTGCACCAGTCAGCGCTGCTCCTCAGAGTCCATGATTTTGCACTACATTAGTGTTTAGGTTTACTGAGGATAATTGTGCAACTTACAGACACCTTGTTTGTAAAATCAAGATTTCTAATTATTCTACAAACCATCTCAAGAATGCTGACCACGCACAGAGAAATAAAGTTAGTAATCTTTCAGTCTTCAGTAATTTCAAACTATAGGTTACAGTTTAAGAAATTCATATGTGAGTAGCTTCTACTGTTTCAGAGTAATAATAAAGAGTTGGGAATAAATCCAAATTCACTGCTGTGAAATTTCCTGATCAAGGCTGCTAGACGTATTTTAGGCAAGTGTTTGTTATACAAAATGTGAGAGTTCTAAGCTATAAATGACTGCAAAAAAAGGGCTCTGTTGATTGCTTACTACTCTTACTAACTAGAAGTAGTAATATTGTAACTTTAAGTTATAACTTAACTCTATAACCTATGTTTCATTAATAGATGAGAGCACATGTAAATTAGAATTTAACCATATAATTCCACCATTCTACCACAACTTTTTTTTTCTTTTAATTAGTTTACAGTGTCATAAAAATATAAGACTGTTCAAATATGGCAGTATGTTAGTGCAAGATATTCTTGGAGAGTTCTCACACTTATTTCTCATTGTTATTTCAGTATCTATAAATCCATTATCAAGACTGTGAGGGAGGCATGAAAGTTAATGGAATACATGTCCTAATCCTGAAAGACAGACTGACACTTCAAATTACTGATAAAAAGTAAAAAAAGAACATATTATCAGACAACTTATTGTAAGAGCTACTGGAGAAAAAAAAAGCTCTAAAAAAAATCAAACTCCATAAAGCTTGATGAAACGCATATTTGTAGTTCTGCTTTCTATGATTCTGCCACAGAACAAGTAGAGATGAGCACCAAATTGTGCAATAATTGCACAGAGAATACAAATAAAAAAGATACTGAGATGGATTTGTCATCTAAAAACCAGAAGTCCCACTAAATTGCATAGTGCTTTGATTAATTTATAGTCCAAGTAAACTATATACTGAAAATCAGAAAGATTTAATTTCATTATTAGCAGCCATGGACATGCTTCTCAAGATTCAGTTATCATACTACACACATGATCTTATTTCATGTGGAAAACAGAAGAAAAGGATGAAGATAATAGGTGAACTACAATAAGAAGATGCCACTAAGTCTTATCAAAGGAAGCAAAAGTAACAGAACTCAACACTTACATATAAACATATACATATATATATAGAGAGAGTACACTTCAAGACCTCCCAAAAAATGTTTAGCTATACAAGAGACATCTGAGATTAATTACAGACTAATTTTGCACAATAACTTCCCCTTTAGTTCAAGGCTGTTTTTTAATCCACCTTGTATTGTGAGGGGATTTATTTCTTTATTTAAGTTTCCTGATTATTCCCCTAAAAATTATATATAAATGCATGTTTGCTATATGTAAGCTTCTCAGGAAGGCTAGTTGGCAGAAACAGAAGCCAAGGCTAATCACTGAAAAAACAATAAAAAGAAACATTATCTGAAACAGGATCCTTCAAAAAAGTGTGCTGGGAAGTGGCATTCTTTAACCATGGCTAATCTATGAGGACAGATAAAAGCTAGAAATTATTGCTCACTTGTCCATCAATATGTAGGCACCTTATTCCAAATCCTGGCAAAACAAAAAAAATGAAGCTGGAAAAAATCATTTAAAGCATGCTATAGATAGAACAGGAAGATGCTAATTCACATTATACAATAATCATTTGTTTCTTTAGACTTCCTTGAATTTTTCTGTTGAAAGTTTTGAGTTAAATCCCTGCAGAAACATGCTCTCCACCTCTGTTGAGCCTTCACCCCAATTTTCTCCATTCATTACCAATTCCAGCTATTTACCAAAAACTTTGAGTCATCTTATGCATATTTAATGACTTTACATGTGTGTTTATAAATACGGTGCTCAAAAGCACAACTTTCAGATGACAATTCGTGAGGAAGGGTGGTGGCACGGTGGGGGCTCTGGTGGCCTGGCCACTGAGGGAGGCACTGGGGAGGAAGCAGGCTGCTTGAGAAGGCTTTTAGGACATGTGTCAGCATCTGAGGGTGACAAGGCACATGATACCACCAGACTGCATGCTTCGGTGAACGTCGGAGGCCAGCACTGCACCAGGAGCAGATCTCTACAGCGAAACGGAATATTCCCAGCAGTGAGAGATGCGGGCCATCCCCTCGGCCTGGCGGAGCACAGGCTATCTCAGCTGCGGGTCTCTGAGCTGCCAGGTGAAGTCCTGTCCCAGGAAGCACAAACCACTTGGCAGCTCTGGTTGCACTACCACACATTTTGCTCCCTTTGAACTTGCTGCTGTAGACAGGATGGAAATTGTTGCAGAAGTACACAACAGGACACGTTCCTTTCAATGGCACGACAGCTATTCATTTGTAATGAGAGATTAAATAGATGCAACACTGAGACATGGTTGAACATGGTGCAACATTTAGACATGCAAATACAGTCCTAAATCATGTTCTCTGCATGCATGTGTGTTTCCAGTATTTACAACAAGCAGAGTTTCAGGAGTTCACCACTCCTGCAGTCTGGAATAAGCGTTTGGCTTTGCAAATTTGAACAGAAACTGTGGAACCGGGACCAGAATAACTAAGAAACCACATTATACTACAGCATTTAAGCAATTTAATTTCCAAATAAGATAGGGTTGGTTTTTTTCCTCCCAATTACTGTTCTGAATCCAAACATGAGCTGATTCAGTAACAAGAAGTGCTATCAATGCTAGTTAGTTTTCAAAAAAGAATTTCCATGGTCTTTCCATGGATCATGAGACACAACTTAAAATATATTCCATGACAGCACTGACAACGTTTCCTTTACGCTCTGACATAACAGTAAAAGCATACCTAAAATGCTAAATCAATTACCACATCTCACACCACAACAAAGTAGCTCAGGCTGTTAAAATGAGTACTCCAAAGACGAAGAGGTAACCCAACTGATTCAATTTCTGCCTGATCACCTAGGGTTTACTTTCTTTCATTCTCTTCAGCAAAAGAGGAGAAGATAACAGCAACTGTTATCCTTTAATTTTAAACATCTCTGTTTTGCTGGCTGGCATGGACATTTTACAGTTACCAGTGCCCGCAAGACATTAAAAACTACTCTCCACAGGTAGAATCATCATGCATTAAGACAAACATTCACATCCCTACCCAGTCCATCAATGATATGTCTTGTACTTTAAATGAATAAATATTCTCTTAATTGCTTCACTCCTATATTTTGAATTTCATCAACAATTACATACTCCACAAAATCAGAAAGTACACAGACACTTCAATACTTCAATAAAATAGTTCAATAGAAATGTGTAGACGTGGCACTCCAGGACATGATCTAGTAGGCATAGTGGTGTTAGGCTGACAGTTGGATTTGATGATCTTGGAGGTCCTTTCCAGCCTTAGGGATTCTAGGATTCTATGATTCAATACAACTATAAAGAACAAAAAAAAAATTCCTTTCCTTGTTCCAAGACTCAATGACAAGGTCATTGTTAAGACTTTCCTCCCAGCATTTTTTACATTTTCTTTTAAATTCAAAATAAGTTTATTGACTAAAAGTTTTAAAAGATACAGAAGTCTACTTCCAAGTTGATGTGAAAACACAGTG
The DNA here is from genome assembly GCA_013399095.1 of Psophia crepitans. Classification (NCBI taxonomy): domain Eukaryota; kingdom Metazoa; phylum Chordata; class Aves; order Gruiformes; family Psophiidae; genus Psophia; species Psophia crepitans. The sequence goes on from VWZZ01001874.1 coordinate 489,124, forward strand.
CTCGTGGTAGTTACCAGCATCCCACCACTTATTTTCACTGTTATCAAAGTTCAAATGTGCTAATATATTCCATATATGACATGACATTAACAGTTCAAGCCCCACAAAAGATCTCAATGTTTTCATAAAATATAAATACACCAAATGTCAATACCCAAATTATGTTAAAATGAAAAAGGAAATAAAAAAGTGCTTTCAAAAGTTAACTAGTTTATCAAGCAACTTTAACAACAAAAGCGAAAAGAACAGTATCTCATTTACTCTGGGTATGTTGGCAGTCACTGAGAAATATTCATATTTCCTGTAAAATGATTTATCTGAAATATATAAATAAGCCTCAACATCTGTGTAGAACGGTACATGAACAAATACAAAAAGTAAACTTGAGTAAAGTACTTAGCATTCTTAAGGGGAGAAAGTTGAGGAAAATGGGTCAGAACCACTCACTCAGAACTTTTCTACCCTTGCTCCAAAATACCAGCTAAAGGTTAATGCAATTTATGAGGGCTGGGGTCCCTTCCCAAGCCTGTATTCATTGTATCCAAGACAGGCAACAGCTGGAGAAGTCTGACTGGGTTTTGATTAAAAGAAATCTTTTTTGCACATATCTGTTCAATCACATCTGCAGAGAATGTTCTGAAACAAAGGAAAAGTTGCACAATCCAGTCCGACCTGCAATCCAAGAGTTCAAAGATAAACAGCATTTTTCAGCATAAATCAGTCAAACATACAATGCATTTGATTTTTTTTCTCCATTAATCAAGTGCTTGAACTTTCCTATTCCTGTGCTGGGAAGAACAGATATCATTTTCTCACAACTATTTCAGAATGTACATGCATTTTGATGGAAATGTGCAATATCGCACTGCCTGTGAGAGTTCTCCAGTACATATCTTGAATAGGATTCATCAGTGTCCACTGTTGTTATCTACATTTCGGCTATACTTAATTACAGTCAATAAAGATCTAGTCAACAAGATACAATTTATCTTGCCTGGAAGTGTATATCCAAAACCAGTCAGATGAATCCTGCCCTAAAATATCAGAATGCTCTTTGAATATGGAAGGGTGTCTGTCACGTTAGCTACTCAACTCGTTTGCTGTCTAGCCCTCTACCAGTGGCAGCGCAGCTATCTTCAACTATGGGCTGAAAGAAATGAACTGAAAACAGGTCCAGGCTCCCCTATCCCCTGATGCAGCAACCCTGCAGCCCGACAAACACGGGCACCACAGCCAAGCAAACCTACTCCAAACCCAGGCTGGAACTCAGTTTCAGGAGCTGGGGGCTTGGGTACATAAGTGTATATTAGAATCCAGCAAGGCAGTGATTTTTACTACGTTAATTGAGGTGCCTATCACCATACCTTAGGTTCTCCCTGATGACCATAGCCTAAGTGGATACCGCAAGATATTGCGGTATCAGTCAGTGATGGACTCTCTTAACCACCAAAAACTGGCCTATAACTTCCATATAGCACACTCCCCCCAAAAAAACCCAAACAAAACAACTATTTCAAAAGACAATAATAATATTGAAATAAACATTAAATAACTAAAAAATAAAACACCTCAAAATGAAGAGATGTCAGCGTTATGGAATCTTAACCTTGCTTATCTGTGTCCACCACAACAGAGGTGGACTATAATGGGATACTCGTACTCATCACACAGCATCTGTGACTACAGTCAAAATATCAGTTTCCCTGGAGTTTTACAGGTTCCTAGTTTTCACAGGCCCAGAAGATTTTGCTAGGTTATGACTGAATCTTAAACTCCCCCAAATATTTCCAAATCACTAAGTGTGATCCATTCTTTAATGTGTATTCTTCAGAAACACATCTACGTTAACAGAATATTTTTAGCACCCAGTATTTATTCACCCTCTGAAGAGATTTATGCATCTTATACCTAGTAATACTTAAAATTGTTGTCAATGAAATAAACAGGGCTTTTTGCAGTTTCCTCAAGCAATATTTATGTGACATTTTTCTACACCTTCTCCTACTCTGTTGCACCCTTTTAAACTATTGACATCAATCACTAAGAACTCCTCCAGTATCGATTTCACAGATTAAAGAACAAGTCTTTTAGCCTTTCTACTAAATGCTGACTTTTACTCTTTCCTGCACTATTTCATAGCCAGAGACTGAACTAATCTCTGTCAAACTGGGAGCCCATGAGGAGTTTCTTTGTCTGCTCTGGCTTCCTAACTCCTCTCTAGAGTTGGTGCTCTTCCCAGTAAAGGATCCAGGATCTTTCTGAAAACATGGCCTGCACTTCTTGTTTCTAGATGCATTCATTTTGACTGTGATATGACCAAATCATACTTTGCCTGCATAAATCCATACTACCAACCAGTTCAGATTATTCCCAGGACTACTCTGTTCTGTGACTCTAAAAAAAACAAGTTACCAACTGCAAATTTCATGGGCACTGATTTAGAAATTTAAAGTCAGGCTACTGTGGAAAATATAAAATATTAGCGTTTCCTAAAGCAGGGGCGTTTCAACAGAAATAACACAATTCAGTAATGATCCCTTATTTCTTTGCGCAGTGTGAACATTAACATTTTTTTTAATTCAGTTGATGGATTTGTCTTCATATTTTTACTGCTAATGTCAGATGCTAACCTTCTATTTAGAATTTCATGAGGGACTTCACCAAGTGTCTTATCAAAGCCTGAGCATTATACTCATCGTTATCAGCTAACCTTAAAGTACTTTAGACGGTATACAGAACATATTTAAAATAAAGAAGTAAAGATGAGGTATACAAGAAGTGTCAGTCAATATACTTTAATGGAAAAATATGCCCTATGAAGCAAAACCTTATTATTTCTTTTTATTATTATTACTATAAGCATTTAACCATTACCCTGTACAACTTTTGGCTTTTTCATATGTGTTCAGCTGTGGTGATGAGGGGACACATTACAAACATTGAAAATACTTCAGCTTGCGGGGGGGTTGGGGGGAGTGGGAGGGGAGGAAGAAATCAAGAGGAGTTGGAGATGTGCACACACCTGCAAGACTATGATATCATTGGCATCATGGAGATGTGGTAGGATAGCTCCTATGACTGGAGTGTTGGAAAGGAAGGACACAGGCTCTTTAGGAAGGACAGGCAGAGGATGTCCTCCAGGCCTCTATCATGTGTGCTCCTCATCCTTGGAGCTTTTCAGCCAGAAAAGGGTCAACATTAAAGGGAGGGCAAAGACAGGTGACACGGTAGTGGGGGTCTCCTACAGGCCACCCAACCAGGAAGACCAAGCAGATGAAGCCCACTATAGACAGATAGGAGCAGACTCATGTTCAGAAGCCTTGGTACTCATGGCAGACTTCAACCACCTGGTATCTGTTGGAGAGACAACATGGCAGGGCATAAGCAATCCAGGAGGTTCCTTGAACGTGTTGATGATATAACTTCCTTCTCCAAGTGATAGAGGAGCTAACAAGGAGAGGTGCCATGCTGGACCTTGCTCTCACTAACAAGGAGGGACTGGTGAGGAACATGAAGTTCAAGAACAGTCTTGGCTGCCCTCATTCCTCAGGGGGAGATATTGGGACCGACACTGTTCAAATTCTTTGTTGGCTATATGGACAGTGGGATTGAGCCCACCCTCAATGTCTGCCGACAAGATCAAGCTGTGCAGTGTGATCAATACACTGGAGGGAGTACACTGAATGATCAGAGGGCTGGAGCACCTCTTCTACAAGGACAGGCTGAGGGAGTTGGGCTTGTTCAGCCTGGAGAAGAGAAGGCTCCAGGGAGACCTTAGAGCAGCCTTTCAGTACCTGAAGGGGGTCTACAGAAAAGATGGAGGGCAGCTGTTTACAAGGGCATGGAGTGATAGGACAAGGGGTAATGGACTTAAGCTGTAAGAGGGTAGATTTAGATTAGATATGAGGAAGAAATTCTTTCCTGTGAGGGTGGTGAGGCACTGGAACAGGTTCCCCAGAGAAGCTGTGACTGCCCCATCCCTGGAAGTGTTCAAGGCCAGGTTGGATGGGGCTCTGGGCAACCTGGTCTAGTGAAGGGTGTCCCTCCCCATGGCGGGGGGGTTGGAACTAGATGATCTTTGAGGTCCCTTCCAAACCAATCCATTCTATGATTCTATGAGCTCAACTGATAATTATGTTGTAATGGAGGAATCAGTTCAATAAAGTTTAGGTAAGCAAGAAATACTTCCAGAATAAAAGGTCTGTGAAAGACTTTTTTTTTCTTTTTTTTTTTTTCAAAGAAATGAAGACTTACCTTCTGTGTTCATGAAGAAGAACAGACAAAAATGGCAATTTTTTCCCTGAGATAGGGAAGAAATGTACATGAAACATAACAGAGTGAGAAATGCATCAGTACAGCAAAAAAACCCTATAACAACTGTTTGCACCCTCCCACCAACCCCATTCTCTAAAAGAAAGAGAAAACACAACCCTATTTTTCCTCAAGTAACAAAATAAAAATATTAGAGATTCCATAAAAATGAAAGGATGGGGTTTGGAATGTTCTGTAACATACATCGAACACTTTCCAATTAAAATTTTGGCCTTAAACATATAGTTTATGAGAGTAATGCCTGTGCTTGATTTTAACAATTTCCATTGGAAAACCATATTTTACTTGATTATTAGTAATTTAATCTGCCTATTCTACAACCAAACATGTTCCTCAGGGCGATGCTTGAGGTAATGGTTTTGGGTTTGTTTTGCTTGGATGCTTATTATGGAGTGGTAAATAACAACTTACTTGAAACAAACAAAACAAAACCAAACAAAAACTCCACAACACCCAGAATTTAAACAAGTAAACAACTGACAAGGAATTCTGTGAGAATTACTATCGTGATATTCTTTCAAGCTAGAATAATTTGAAGTTTAGCAAGCAGAGACTGTCTGGCACCAGAGATACACCTATTGACCTATTCAGAACAAGAAAAGAACACTTAAAATTATAATAAAGGTTTAAGAATCACAAGTCATGCAATTCCCAGCAGAGATGGTAATTGGAGAGCATTGGTCAAAGATTTCATTACACCAATTACACTTCGCTTTGCACGTCAGACTAATCATGCAGGTGCAATCCTGCCAGCAGAGGAAGCATCACTACAACAGTCAAGCACGGACCTTGCCGGCAATTACTTTTCTCACTGCAAGGTGGACCTGGAGCAGCCACCCTGTGTTCCAAATACTGTCTCCATAAGGGCACATCATGGCAGGGAATGGAAATAAATTCATAGGTATAGAAAGTTATGTTAGGAATCAGACAAGAAAAACTTAGAAAAGAGGTGGGATTGAGGACTGGAAAGAGGAAGAAGACTGTGCGTGACACGTGCATTGGTAGTTCAGGACTGAAACAAGCTGGATCCTACCTAAAATGATCTGGTATGAGCTACAAAAAGACAAAATTTCATGCGCCATCAGAGTACACCTTCCAAAACTGCCAGTACCACAATCTACTACTTTACCAATACAAGAAAATTTTACACAATTTTTAAACTACTGTACATATTCTCCAAACTTTTATTTAATTCATTTAATAACATGCATGAGGTTGTCCCATATGTATTTCTCTTAAGAGCGAAGCCATCTTAAATGTAACGAACTCTCCATTGTTTATTGAATTCTCTGTATTTATAACCTTATCACTATGGTCATACTGCTAATTACACTTGAATTTTACACTTTGCTATTAAATGAAAATGATTGTAGCAAGCAGCCCAAATACTACACCACTGGAAAGATTTGAGAAGCCTAGTGTATTGGAAGCTGTCCTAATATACCGCAGATAAGTTTTAAAAAGACAAATAAAGTCCAGTTTTAAAAGCCTGTTGTTTTGAAAACAAAAACCTTTAATTACCTAATCACAGATTTCTGAACATGTTAAACATGCAGGGTTTGTTCCTCCTGCTAACCTAAACAATACACCATGTTCTTGGATTCTGCCCTCAATTACATTCAGGATGCTCTACACAAAGCTTTAGAGAGCTGGACATAACCTGCAGACAAAGCAATTTTCCTGAAAACTGTTTTTCCATAATGGTCTTCCTGATAATACAGCTGCTAGCCAGGATTTCAATGCCTTGTTTTTTAACTATATAGGGAAGCTGGGTTAATAATGGGAGAAAATGCGAAATTATCCTACTCAAGTGAAATGAACAAAAAGAATTCAGAATCTGCAGAACTAAGGAAGGGCCTTTTTTTTTCCACATCCAATTTTAGAAAAAGAACTATTCACGAATTGGTATACAATGTCTTTCCATCCTCAGGAGACAATTCCACAGTCTAGTGTATCATTTGGTATGCCTTGAATATGTTTTACACTTAGGAAGTATCTGTTACATAACTTTCCTCCACTGTCTTTAATTACCCCATTAAGCAAGTTGGTATTTGCATTTGCACTTAGAGCAGCTGCACTAGAGCTGCGGGGGACAAGAATATAAAACCAAGAAGAAAAATTAATAAAACATTATCTTTTCCATTTAATAAGTTCCCTTTCTTTTTAATGGAAACATTTATATTAGTAGATACTATTTCAGCATTGTAAGGTAATAAATCACATAAACCTTGTATTATTCAAGCTGACTGAACTGCCAGACAGAAGTACCATCACTCACTCACGGCACAATTTGCCCTTAAGCCTTTCTCATTTTACGGTATCTCTGAGGAGTCACTTTGGATCCAAAAACGTTATTCAAAACATAGAAAATGGTGCAAATGTAATGAATCAGAAATCATTCTTGGTCTAAACTTTTCACATAGGAAATAAGTTACAAATTTATTTTACCATATTGTACATCATTAACTAATCCAGACACACCTCTGAGAAAACAAAGATGAAGTTTTCAATTAATTAATTAAAAGGTCTGCAAGTCATCCCACATCCTTAGAAACAACTCTATGAGTTTCAAGACTCTCTTTTTTCAGCCAGTTTGGATAGTTTACAACACGTCCATCAAAGACTGAAAATAACTGTTATTTATTACATCAGCATGTTCTCTAAATAGTGTGCATACAATAAAGAGTAAAAAACAGAGTAATGAGAAGCACCAATTTATTCATTAAGAGCCATTATTAGCGAAAAGGCAATTCCAGATTGCTGGTTGCTGCATCAGTAGTTCCAGGAGTGGAAGCTCCTTCCCCTGTGGGACAGGCTACCATGCATTAGAAGACTGAGATCTTGCATATAAAGATGAAAGAAGCAAAGTACCAGTTTTGATTTTGCCCATTCCCTTGATTCCTGAAGCCCTATTTTTGAAGTTGTTGTAACAATGTCCTATTTGTAAATGTATTATCCAGGAAAATCTCACTATCATACTTTCTTGTATCTGTCAGGAATGATCCTATACCAGGCTTTCTGACATCCCCATTAAGACTTTCCTCCTTTTAGTGAAAATTATTCCAACTGAGATCTTTTCCAAACATCTGTATGTTTCACTTTGAAGCAAAGATTAGGCACCTATTAAAAACCCAGAAGTAACTCACATCTGACAGTACTGAACATCCTAGAGGACTCCCTCTTACCCAAAGTAGGTGTGTATATAGGGAAAAAGTTCTTAAGGCGCGTAAGAATAGCGGACAATCAGCACATGTATTAGAGTAGCTGTATACCTTTAATAATCCTTATGGCTTTCTCTGTGAGCTTTTTATGTTGCCACAGGCCTAAAATACACTCTTTTAACTGTTTAAAACACCGTCCTAAAACAACTTTTACTAGTATACCACTTTTCACGAGCTATTTACTTGCATTGCTCATGGAGGATTGTGAGGACAAAGGAAATGTGACTCAGCTTAAGCAGCGTATTTATACACACCCACATAAGATACAGAGTAAAAATTCAACAGACCTGCGTGTCATGTACATGTCCCACCAACAGGAAGGAAACAAAATTATCACGCAACTTTTATAAGCCTTAATTTGACTTTCTCTTTCAGTTCAATAACTGATTAAGCAATACCAAAGAGTTTGGGCACAGCTGCCAATTCCTCCCAGTTGGCTGAGAAATATTTCTTCCTCAGTTTCTGAAAAATTAAACATTTAAGTCCCACGAAGAGGCATATGCCAGTGGTTAATTAGGGAACATTTTACAAGTAGTAGTAAAAATTGTCCTCAATACACCAGACAAATATTGACATTTTTACAAGCACAGCAATGCCACAGCTTAATTTCTGGTTCCACAGCTCTTGCAGGCGGGCAGCAGCTGCCCAGGGAAGTTCAGAACTTCAACACTTACTGCTAATCCCAGCTTTCTGACACTTATTCAAACTGGCAAGAAACATTCCTCCTACATCACTTTCAAATATTTGACAGCCTGGCCATCCATTAAATGCATCTCCTAGAGATGTCCATGGATCACTATATAATTCTTCCTCCCAGCTACTGTAAATAATGTGATGTGTAGGAAGCTGGGAGGGCTCCCAGGTCCTACGGTGCCTGACAGGCAAGGGGTAAAGCAAGAATAAAAGTCAGCAGGGGGAAGGCATAGGACTGATGGGAGAAGGTCAGTAACAGATTACACTGATTAATGGGTGGATACAAGATACTCTTCTTCACTGAGAAGCTGGAGAGCTGGGTTAGCTGCTGGGCAGGTAGCAAACAGATATTTGCAGGGAGAATTGATGCAGCCTGTCGCCAAAGGTCACGCTGCTCAGATCTGTGCAAGGGCAACACCAACTGCCACAGGCTCACAGGGAATAAATAAGGGAAACCAGAAAAAAGACAAAGGAAGAAAAAAAAAAAAAGCCAGCAAAACCAAAAGCAAAATAAAAGAATACAACAATAAAACCCCAAGATGCCCTTTCTTCTCCTTTCCCAGAAATCCTACAAACTTTCAGTAAAATCCCCTTTTCACTCTAAACTTGACGTTCTAATGCCAGATGTGGCAGATGTCTGTACATGACTCAGTATGACATCTTCCTGAAGTGGAAGATGAAGCCACGACCACTGCAGAAGGTAAAACCATATACCTTCAATTATAGGGGCAATTAGAGAGCAATTAGACCAGAATACATACCCTTCCAGAGGAGCCAAGCGTAGAGGTTAATTACCAGCTGAAACCCAAGCGCTTTCTTTTTGACAGTTGAAAACGTAAATCCGTTTAAGTGGCGTAATTTTCGCTAAGCACTGACACACATGTACTACCAGAAATGTCAGCCTATTTCAGTAATTTTTAAACTTTTCTTTGGGTAGCCTGAGAAAACATTTCTTTTCCTTTCATTTACACACCACCACCCACACACAGGACAAAACCAAACGAACAACAACCTCACGGTGTCAAAGACCAAATATTTAGCGTAACCAGAGTCAAACAGTTTCATAAATCTGGTATTCATCATACTCTATTTAAGACATTTTGCTCTGCAGCATAATGAAAAAATTAAATCTTTCCTAACAGGAAAACTGTCTGTGCTATAGACACTGTAAAACGTGTCCAATTCATTTGCAGAAAAAAGGTGACCTTCAGGAAACATTGCTTCATCTTTCAAGGGCTAAGACTAGAGCATTTAGCCATATTGTTACAACCTTAGTTCAAACAGCCAAAAATTTGTAGAAGTTGGTGTCAGTCAGAGCTGGGAGCAGTGGAAGACACCAGAGGCAGCCGGGTGCCCCCCAGCCCCCCCTCATTGCACCCCCTTCACTGTAAGAGATCAGCTGGGGGCAGACGTACCAGTGAATGATCCAGAACTTTAAGTCATTAACCAAAACCTATGGCCATTCTGAGATTATTTTTAAACTCACATTTGCATTTGCCAAATGTTCGTATGATGTTTTCAAGCTCTGTATGTCCATCACGATGACATTTTTAGGATGTTTTAGCTAAATCAGATCAGCCAATTAGGCTCAGGGAAAATTTGTTGCTTTTGCAATTTGAGACACACACTCTGAAGGCTCAATTCCGTAAACTTACTGTCATTTCAAACCTGTATCTCAGAATTTTTACTTAACATGTACAAACTTTAAATAGATAAAGCAAAATGAGTTGTTGGAGAATTTAGGACAAAATGTTTTCGAACTACCACAACAACAGTTTTGCGTAAAAAAACAAACAAAACATTCTCATGTTTATTCAGCTGGCAAAGTTTTGGCTTTATACTTCATATGCTGTTACATTTGCCAGCGATTGTGTAAAATAACAACACTGCTTATTCAACAGAGTTCTTTTAACACATTCATCATCATGTCTTCTCTAAGTTGAGCTGGTAGTATGGACTAACCAATACGCCTTTGAATTGTCTAGTTAATCAACTGTTTGGTTTAGAAACACTGATAAGCTCATTTTACACTCTCTATGTTCTATTGGCATGTATCTTTTAAATTATTTATTTTTTACTAGTGATCAAGTCAAAATAAATGGTTACTGTTATTAAATATTTCTGGGGTAAGGGAGAGAAACAGCCAACACTCATTTGCTGCAACTAATAAGGACTTTCATTAAAGACCAAGAAAAAATTGTTAGAACCAGAATAAATAATGCGGAGTTCAGCATTTCAAAATGTAAATATTTAACAGAAAACACAACGTTTCTCTGTTAAAAAAGCTAAACTTTTAAGTTACAATTAAAAAAATATATATCCCACTATAACATTACCTTAAAAACAGCATTTTTTAAAGAAATGAAATGAAAAAGAAGGAGATGCAGCCTTATGTCCTTCTCCAGTCCATGGCTGAATTTGGAATTCCCAACACAGATGGTAAAGAATATAAAATACAGGGAAGGTCCTCTGGGTTTGATATTCACCTGTCTCTTTTCAGCACCACCAAACTCATTTCCTCAATTAATACCTGCCAGGATCAGTAAAATGACATACCTCTGCTGCTACTATTATTTCATTCGACCTTGATATCATGAACAAGAATGCAATTATGATAATGAACCAATTATTTTTATACAATATAGCAATCAAAAAGGCTACCACTCCCTCGCTTTTCTCATGATAATACCTGAACGTTCTGGTTTTATTTCATCTTTAATTGCTCGCATGCAGTTGTTATTATTAACATTTTACTTAAAGTTTTTATTTCTTATTTTTAAAATAAATTAAAAAAATGGAAAACAGTGAAGTTTTAAAATATTTCTAACAGCATGCAAGAGGTATGATTTATGTAGGGCAACAAACGAATATTTTAATAGTTGTAATATTTTACAGGATTTACTGGTACGAATTTTGAATGACAGCACATCTGTCTGTTAGGACCAATAATTGTCAATAATACAAAAGCTACACCATCATATGCACTGCATATTTTATACAGTTTATACAAAAACAGTGTCAAGGACGTTTGAGAGGATTTAATTTTTTTTAGTAGTTTGTAGACTATCCAGCCACACCTGCCTTCCAAGGGACTTTTTGTCCTATCATTTTTGTATTTTTCATAGAATTTTGTCCAATAATTGTTATATTAAACCAAATAATTTGGAAAAAAAATAATTCTTTGCAGTCTTCTGATTACGAAAATGAAGTGTCCAAGTTATTGTGAGGTCAGATCTGTCACATACAGTGGAAAAGCAAACCAATTAGAAAGAAGTGAGCATGTAAGAGTGACCGGAGTAGGTTTTCACTCACTGAAATATAATTAATACAAAACTGTTACCCTAGTCAGACTATTGATTGCTAATAGTGGCTCTAAAAAAAACTCCTGGCTTTGTCCTCATGGATCACAACCTGACTAAAAACCATTATATTTTATAGAAAAGAATCCTTCATCTCCTGGTCAGAAATTAATCTTTCTAACTTTGATCATTGTAGGATTTATGCTCAAACATATATATCTACACACACATTAGTTGCGGGAAAAAAAGTACATTTTTGTGCTACCATGATTACTTTTTTAGTCAAAGCTAAATTACTCAAAGATAGATTCACTTAGGATGAACTGTACAGTTTCACAATCAGTTTCTCACTTGAGACAACCTAAGTGCACAACAGCAAGTTAGCTATTATTTCCTAGAGTCAGTTTTCTTTCCTCAGACATATTTATAACTGGAACAAAAATATAAACCTGAAACTCTCTACATTTAAAGCAGACAAACTGCAGTTTACTGTTATCCACATAAGAATCACATCTGCTTTCTTAGTTTGCTTGTAGGATTGCTTTATGCAGACTATAACTCTGTAAATTGCGTTTCAGTTAAGCAAAGATAATTGTTACTAACTTAAAAAGAAGTTTCAAATTTTCTGTACGAGTTATCCAAGAGTTGATAGGAAAAAGACAAACTAATATTCCACACGGAATGCCTCCATGTCTGAAAAGTCACAAGTAGTAGAAACCAAACACACCTTTCTGCCACAGTAAATATTCATTCTTCACTGCTGGCGAGGGACTTCACGGCTATCATGATTCCACAGCATGCTAAAGCCGTACCGCAGGGACAGGCAACTTCCGTGCAGCGAATTCAGAAGAAACCTACAAAAACGCAGATAAAAAGTCAGAAGGCAAAAAATACACAAATTACCCACAGGCGTTCCCCCAGTGATTCACTAAGGGGAGGGCACTGACGGACAGTGTGTTGTGATGGTCTAAACTATGTACTACCAACACTAAACTCAGCACTAATATCTCTGTACATCCAGAAACATATGACAATAAGCATATTTTAATGGCTCCCTGCATTTCAAAGCTTACTGTGCCCCTGGATGCTTTCTAATTTCCCTGAATAGCCCGATATTTAACTCTCCGTAGCATAATCATGTCTGGAAGGTCATTCCACACATTTTTTGTTTGTGTGAAAGACTGCTGCCAGGCATCTGTTTCGAACTACTTCTCCTCCCATTCTTTTTTCCATTTATGCCATCTGATCACATTACTTACATACATCTCAAAGTTCTAATTTAAGAGGACATTCCTCTGAATCATGGCTTAGTGCTGCCCGCACTTTTCCAACTATATTGAAAGAGACTTTTACTTTCAGTCTGAAGCTATTTAAAAAAAAAATAAATTAAACACAATCTATTACCGGTCGGCCATTACTACTCTAAATGATTAAGTCTTTACAGAGGCTTATTAAAGTCAAAAAGTCCAACTTTTTGACAAATTAATTGACCCAGGCAGCCAACTGAAATAAGCAGAATCCAATATACTAAGTACAGCACATTGGCACCAAGTAATGAACAGAACAGGCAGAATGATTCTGCTTTTATACAGTCACACCTCCAAGTCTCCTTAGCTAGGAGAAATATGACAGTTAAACAGAAAAAATCATAACTATTATCCATTCTCTTCTGCTCCATTTGCTCTACGTCCCAATTCCTTTCTTGGAGTTTAGGAAAATCCTCGGCCTTATTGCTAATGTAACCTCCTCCTTCTGTCTTATGTAGGACAGAGAAGAGCAGAACAAGTTGAATATAAGTAGATGGACCGCAATGAGAAAAATTTTACTTTTTTTCCTCGTAAGGAAAGTTTAAAATAAGGAGCTGCCTGGTATCACCAGAAAGCAGCATTAGTATGCCACCACTGCCCAAGCTGGGGACTCAGAGCAAGAACGAAATATCCTTTTCTGGTTTATTTTACTTTATCGGCAGTGTAAGTTGGGCATCTCCATTCAGCAGTAAACCTCTGTCAGTAATACAAGGAAGTGGAAATTAATCTTCCTGGGTTTCTACACTTCTTTGACATAACACATTGTACTGGTTTTAGCTGGACAGAGTTTTCATCATACTAGCTAGTATGGGGCTATGTTATGGATCTGAGGTGAGAAGTGTTGATTACACAGGGATGTTTTAGCGATTGCTGGGACAGCTGACCTCAACTGACCAAAGGGATATTCTATACCATAATACTTCATTGCACTCAGCAATGAAAGCTGGGGAAAGAGGGAGGAGAGATGTTCGGAGTGATGGCATTTGCCTTCCCAAGTAACCATTACACGTGACGGAGCCCTGCTGTCCTGGGGATGGCTGAACCCCTGCCTGCCGTGGGCAGTGGGGAATGAATTCCTTGTTCTGCTTTGCTTGTGCAGGCGGCTTTTGCTTCACTTATTCAACTGTCTGTATCTGAATGCACGAGCTTTCCCCTCTTGCCCCTCTTGCTCCCTCCCTGGGAGGAGCGAGCGAGCAGCTGTGTGCGGCAGAGCTGCCCACCGGGGTTACACCATGACACGCATTTACTGTAATTCAGAGAATTTTAAACCAAACTCTATGGGTACAATTAGGAACTCTAATATGCAGATATTCAGATGAGGCAATAGGGGGGAATCTCATCTACATGTTAATGTCTATTTTTTGTCTATGTAAATGGCAGCCATTTAAAGTAAACACCCCAAGAGTTTCACACGAGCACCACAAAATAGTCAATTATATATACACAAGTTGATTTCAGTAATGTACGCAGCAGAATGATCAAAAGCAACAAATTTCTTTTTGGTTCAACCTCTGAACTTAAAATGAAACCCATTTCAGCCAAATTTGATCAAGCAAGTTTATCATGAGACTGATATTTCACAGTCAGCTTTCCGCTTGAAGCAAATTTTTATAGCTTGAAGAATGGAAATATAATAAAATGCTGACAAGCCCTTACCATACGAAATAGTTTCTGCTAGAGGGTGGATTGCCTGTTCTTGACGTTTCAAAATAAATGAATTTACATTTAAGGAATGAGATACAATTCACATTCAGTAACTGTAATTCTCTATGGCTTTTTCTATTGGACAGATGTGAAATAAATATCAGCAAGACAAAGTTACGATTCTTCTCCCTGCCGAAGTTCAAGGTTGAAGTGCTTCAGACTTCAACACTAAAGCCAATTAGACCTACCTGTAGTAATTTCAGTTACTAAAAGATATAAACCCAGGAAACAGGGATCTTCCTTAAACTTTTGAAAAGTAGCCTTGATGTGATGACCTCCTGTTCACCAGAGGACAGATTTTTCTCCTTCCCTGGCAAAAGGTGCAGCTTAGCATAAGCAGAAGTGTCTTTTTTCATTCTAGTTGTGCCCACTACCTCTTTGATTGTTGTATATGATATTCCCTGTAAACTACAAGAACAATTCATTACACTATTTTGCTGACAGCTGTAAAACTACTCATATTTTCACTGGTTTTTATTTGCTCTTTTTCTTTTTTGATGAACATTTGATAAACCTCATTTTCAATAAGAACATAGTCTTTCAATGTTTGATTCATATCTGCTCATTTCCAAAACAAACGGTCACTGCTAGGTAGTTCTTCTCCATATAGGGTTTTTTTTTTCCCCATACATCCTTTAGTTTTGAAAAGATTTATTTTCAGAATACCTCATTCAATCACAACTGTTATATCAATAATACTGCGCACGGCAAATTTTCACATTCTCTAATTTCTATGTAGATCCACTAAATGGTCCTAGATTATAATATCTAGCGGTTTTACCTTCTGTAGGGCTGAACTGTACATATTCATACAGCTCAGGCAATTCATTTGCAGATAACTAACCCCTCTTGACAGAAATTTTCTAATGTCAACCATGACCAAAGTATCCACACACAGAGAGTACTTCTGATACGCGACTTTTTCCTTTTCCTCTTTTGGGTGTAACAGAGTTCGAAATCTTTTCATTACACGTGGGAGTACTCTGTGAGGTTTCCAAGCCATTGGGAACCTGATCTGTAACATGCATCACCTAATGAAATAAATAAAAATTAATCACCAGAACGTAAAGGAAGTTCTGTATGATAAACCTTACAAGCTCACTGGAAGAATCAATTATGCAATTAAAACCAAACTGAAGTATAAAGTCAGATCTTAAACTCCTAATTTTGCATATGTAATCCTGCCGTGAAATTATGTGTCACAGATATGTTAGTAATCGAAATACACTTTGGATCTTTTCTCTCCTTATTGTGCCTTTTCTAACATTTACATGTATCTAATACTCCCATCTGCAAATTCACTTTTTATTGGAACACAGTATGAAGGACAATTTTTACAGCTTCACATTTTGTAAGCCACAGATATATCAGAACAGAATAAGCAGCAGCTCGGAGATACCAATTTTACAAAGTGGCTTACATTAAATAAATAAATTTAAATCATGGAATTCCCGCCACAGGTATAAACACTTTGGCACTGGAAGGTTTTCTTTAGATTTAAACAGTCTGTGACTCCCTGGGCCCAAGCAGGCTTTTATATGCACATAACTGCTGACATAATCTAAGCATCTTTAAATGACATTAAAATGAAAAATAATACAATCTTTTTAAAATCCATTACAAAATATTTTATTTTGCAGAGATACCAGTTCATCTTAACAGAGAGAAATAACAACAGACAGCAGGGCAAATGGGTGAAGGTGTTAGGTGAATGAGTAAAAACGTAATATTAAAGTGAACAGTCTGTTACAAGTATTGCAAGGTCCTGATGCAACTACTGGAAGCAAACTCAAAGGAAGAAATGAGGTTTTGTCCGTGATCTGTGTTCTTCACATGGGGAAAGGATCGGGATTTTTATTTTTAGCCTTCATAGTGATATTATTTCACTCCTGCACTACGCAAAGAATTTCCATTTCTATCATTTACAGCACACTGTCTCCTTTACCTACTTGCTTAAAGAAAATAAGTAAAATACTTCCCGGTATGAAAATGAGATCTGCCATCTCTCTCACTGTTTGGAGGCATTTATAGCTGGCAGAGGGGCAAACAGTGAGTGACACCGGTGTGAAAATCTACAAACACCACCATCCCAATTACTTTAAGGGTCAACATACATAAAGAAAAAGGGCAATCATTCAGCTTCTGCTTCAGCGTTAACACAGAGCATTTTATTGCAACTCTCCTTTTCCTCTGCCTTTGCTATCCTTAACCAGAATGAAGATATGAGATATTTAATTCTCATACCTTTTCATTTCCTCACATCATTACAATTCCAGATCACTATCTAGTCTGCTTTGTATCTGGTTTTGATGCCACTGAACGCCTGGCTTCAGAAAAGAGCAAAACAATTCCCATGGGGCTTTACCTAATGATTATTTCACATTATACTTCAGGAATTGACACAAATGGAAAAAGTCTTGGAGACTGTGCTCCATAAAATATCACTCATTGCCTGGCGATTTGAATGTGATTTGGAATTCATCAAGGACTCGGACCATAATTTATATTTGCCAAATATATGTTAATTCTAATGACATTAAAATAATCTCCCATTTTGGTACTATCATACGGCAAACAAATGAATAAAAAGCAATTTATTCTTACTAGATTTTATTTCATAGTACTTAGAAAGGATCTTACATGATTAAATTTCATGATAATATTCCACAAGAAGATCAAAACAAGTGCTTCTATAGACCATGAAAATCAGCCACTTGAACTTACTAAAAAAATTTAAAAAAAAGTTTTCAAATATAAAAAGTCATGTTCTCAATAATATTTGAAACAAATTGGCACTTATATATGGTTATTAGTAGTTAGGGTACCATTACTCAATTTATATTTGGATCCCAATTCCTTCTAGATTCAGGGGATTCAACAGATTACTAATTAACATTAACTATAATTATTTTCATGTTACTTGATCTTTTAAGATCTAACTAAAGACATAATGAAGGGTTAAATGTTCACATGTGGCTGTAAATAGTATTAATCGGGTATGTGCACACATACACACAGATACAGCTTAATGAAGCAGTCTCCTAACAACATCATTATCAGACCAAGTGCAATCTCTGTTGTCATAGAGCCATTAGCAGATTGCTGCAAATTTATAATCTCAAAGGACATTTAAAAGTTAATAACAACACATTACCGTTATGTCCCTGTCACAAATGTCCTGATCCACTTTGTTGTTCAATTCATGTTTCGTGATAGCACTTTAAAACCAAAACAGTCTCTAGAAATCGTCCTTACGTTGAACACCGCCCTTCTGAGCACTTACTTCAACGAGCCCTCCATATCGTTCAGAATAAAAATTCACCAAGTTTTCACTGGCACTTTTCTTAGTTATTTGACTGACATCTGTGTGTAGAGGGCTTAATGGTTTTCCTGTGCACCGAACTGAAAGTATAAAACCTATGTAAACCTGGCAAACATACACTCATTAAGTCCTAAACTAAAATATTCCAATCTACTATGCTCTGTAAACTGAGAGCAGGCTTTTTAAACAGCGTACAAGGGTTTAACTACAGAATTCATTAAAGTGAGGGCAAGTCATACAGCTAAAATTTACTGCCATAGAAAAAGTTATCTTTAGAACACATCTAATAAATATAAGTAGGAGCTGTGGTACCTGAATATTTTATATAGTCATCAGAGTCAAAAATGGTTGTGAGGCTGCAGTATGAAGGAAAAACACAGTTTTAGGATGCCTGTGTCCAGCAATCATGGCAATAATATTATACGCATCTTACAAATGTCTAATTACTGATGTTCTGTCGTCTATTTCATTTATTTTGGCTACCTAAACTGTCTCTAAAGTGCCTATCCACATTTGCATTTTAATGAATAATAATTGATATTTATTCAGCACATTCTAGCTGCATCTCAGAGGTTCATTTACAGACTAATATTTCTTATTACCTAAAACAAACTATCCAGAGATATTCAGAATTGGGAATCACTAGCAAGCAAGCAAGACACTGTGGATAGCATTACAATTTGTTCAACTTGCTGGCCTCAGCTTTAGCTTTTGCATTGCTGTAGGTGTCAGTGGTGGCTGGGGACACCTGGACTTCAGGAAGTTGCATGGCCGTTCCAGGGAGATGAAAAATTAAAAAGACTGATCACAGAGATGCCCAAAAGAAGATTTCAGTTTATGCCATTCTTGCCAAAATAAGTTCTGTAAATCACCCAGGAGAAATGAGTAATAATCACTGCTTTCCACAATGATATCGATCATAAAGAAAATATTGGAATATATTGAGATCAAAAAGAAGAAAAAAAATTGTATCAGATACCCAGGACTGTATAAGTTTATGAACCAGACTGAGAGGTATATATTGTGCCTTAACCATGCAAGTCCAAATAAGAACAGTGGAAAAGTTCAGCATTAATTCCAGCAAGTGTTTCCCACCTGGTTTAGTTTATTTTATTTCTGATTGACAGTCACAATTCAGTAGTCACTCCAGTGGTTTCCTTACTTTGTTTGGCATTCTTTACAATAAAAAAAAAAATTAATAAATTCCAAACTTTACTGCTATAGTAAATACGATTACATAGTTTACAGCTGTGGATATCCACGATATAAAGGAAATAAACTTACACAAGCGTAGAAATTACATTTGGATTTCATATTCATGACCTGTTCTCTGGCAGATCAGGTTTAAATGTCAAGCTTCTGTGAGGAGATTCCCCCCTGACATTAACTTCTCGCACCCATACATCCTTCTCAGAAAATTTATATTCCAGCATCTTAGAAAGTACTTTGTATTCCTTTCTTATATATCTCCCTACTTCCTGGGATACTGCTGAACCCTGATCTAAAGCAAGCCCTCATGCAATGGGCTGCCCTAAATTTTAAAACCATCAAGTGAAAGCAGCGCTCTCTGAGCATCACTGTCTTCAGATTAACTTTTTATTATACACAGAAACTATCTAAAAACAGATATAAGGCAGATACCTATGCTAGCCTCCTAAGCAGGGCAGTTTAAGGATGAAGCCAGTCACTCTCCAAGCAGACATCTAGAATAAATGAAACAAACCCTAAAGTGCTTCTTCGTCCTCTCCAGCTGAAAGCGGAGCCGATGCTAACTCAGCCATACACACACCAGCACTGTAGACAGTGAAAACAGATCTCTCCTTAGGAAAGACAGTAACAAACATGATAATTTTTGAAAGAATTAGCAATATTTACATACACATGTTGCAAAAGCATTGTGTCTTAAGTAGGCTGCAGGCAGGGGACAACACCTTAAAGCCTAAAGCCAAAAATGGAATCTAATCAAGAAAGGCATTACAAATATTTTTAAGAAACTTGGGGAAGATGTGAAAGAGTATTACCATATGATGTCCAGCGGTATAATCTCGGGAAATAAGGATCATCCAAAAAGAAAGCTACAATCAAGCCATGTTATCCCTGGTTAGAGAAAATCAAACAACCTGCTCTACAGATTTCCTTTAAATATAGGAACAGAGAAAGCATAGGTCTCAGAAGATTTTCTGTCATGTTGGATCAAACTCAAAAGCTAAATAAGACACTGCAGCTGATAAGGAGATTCATTACTGTTCCATATAATGTTAAAATAACTTGTAGTTCTATATTTTTGTAACTTGACTCTATTATTACAAATCTAGTTTTTAAAATAAACATTCTTTTACCCAAACACCTTGTCTAGTGATGATCCTGACACAGCATTCCATCCGATAGAGCAGGACCATCTGTGCACACCACCGAAGAGGTGGTGCAGAGTTCCCACCTAGAGCTGCCTGCCTGGCCGACCACTCCTACCATATAGCAAGAAGAGTTACTACGCTGGGGCTAACTTGGTAAGCGTAAGCCTGTAGCACTCTGGCAAGAAGCAACATACAAGGAAGAGAGACTACATCAGTCCCTTTTCACTTGTTTAAAGTTTATTTTTATTGTCCGCAAGCTGGTATGTTTTGCTGGAACCTTAACTGTTACATTTCTTGCTGTTTTCCAAACTCAACATTTAGTCCTATGAAAATGTTGAAAACTGAAGAGTTACTGACTTAAAATGTTTTGCGATGTTTAAGCACAACCGCGTTAGCAACCTCTGGCTTACCTAAATAATTTTTGTGAAGTAAAAAGCTAAGGGAGAGAGAAATTTTCACTGCAGCACAGCATTCTCTTAAAAATCCTAGGCTATTAACAATGTTAATAACTTTCCTATCTAATTATGTTTAAGTAAGTGAGGAAATAAGTGAAGATAGGTTCATAGAGTTTCAAATATTTCAGGTCACAGGGCTGATAATGTGAGATAAAAGAAATAAGATGAGAGTACATAGGAGATTTAAAGAAAGCGTATAATCATTGCATAGCATGAGATGAGCACTGGGCTGCAGCCAGTCAGGAATCCCTTACAATATTATTATGTTGATACAACGGAGTGTTTCTGGTTCAAAAAGTAAGAGTACCGACACCAAGTAAAGGCCTTGCCCCATTTGATCTTTATAAAGGGTTAAGGCAGAGATACACGGTTCCCTACAGCTTCCATGCTCTGGGAAACCAGTGTCATTGCTGTGGAGTTTTCAGGATGAGCCTGCAGCAACTTCTTTGATGTGCTGATAACTCTGCTAACATAAGAAAGCAAGAACATACAATAAAGATCATGATGTCTGGAGACTTGAAGAGCAATAGGACTCAAGATCAGTAAAGATAAATCAAATTAGTAAAGATAAACCAAATACATTCTTGTAAGCTGACAAAAATGGTCTTAAGCTAGCCAGATAAACTTGATAATCATGAATACCAATGAATCTGAACATTTAGATGCAAAGGAACATTCAACCTAAAAACAGTGATGAAGAAAAAAAATCGCATTTTTAAGCTGTCAGCAGTTACTGAGAAAGACTGATTTCAGATGTTCAAGACTGTTATATGGCTGACTGTTTTCTACAGAACTGGGACACAATCACTTATTTCCAGAGGAAAAGGCATTTTAACACATGAAGATTGAAATAACAAAGTAAACTTGCCAGTAAAGAGAATAACATAAAGCTAAAAAGAATATGTGATAGGAGGTATAAATAGACATGCAGATAGAAAGAAAAACTGGACAGATCTCAGCAGGCAGGGAAATGTCAAGGTCAACTAAGTTCATTTAAACATCCTAGAGCAGGCTTCCCATGTAAATCCAATATTAAGAAGAAAGAGAAATTATCTGGGTAAAACCAAGGGCTATGACTGGAAATCACAAGTTACACAAGTTACGTGAAGATGTTTCAGCAACATAAGAATGGCCAAGAGCTCTTGAGTGCCCAGAAGTCTGGCAGGAGCTGGCAGAACAGACGCAGAAAAGGGATGTAGTACTGAAAAGACAAAAACGACTCAAAAAATGCTAAGGCAGACAAACTCATGATCTATAAATATTTTCATGTGCAGTTCCAATTAAATGCATTTGTGTTTAAAATATGAAGTACTGAAGTCCAGTACAGAACACTGTTGGGCAGAGAAATTCTCTTCATATACATCAAATTCCTATGTTTTCTTGACGGGGGCGGGGGGAGTTAAATAGGAAAAATGATAAACATTACTTTGGAATTCCAGACACTAAAGGCTTTTAGACCTTTTCATGTTTTGAAACTGAATGGATGAATACTATAAAAACAAAATCAATTCCCTCTTCCTTTTCTTCAACTCTTCCCCTTCCCATGCACAAAAAACCCCCAAACAAACCAGCATCCAAAAAAACACCAAAAAAAACCCCACAAAGCCTTAACTACTGCATAGATCATCTCTAAAAAAGCCCTTTTATATAAGTGGTCAGAACAACATAAATTGCTTGGCTTTGTTTTTCCCATATTCTTTCATCCTTCCTTCTATATGCTGTGATCGTTTTCATCTGAAGGCCTGCATATTGCAATGCCTTGCTTATTGATTGTCATTGCTCAAAAAAACCCAACAAAACAAACCTATTGGCACTGAAGAATACTAATTTAATCTTCACTTAAGCATTCTTTCTTTGTGCGTCATTGTGCTGGAAAATTATTACCTTATTTTCAAGCACAATTGCACTTAATCCCAAGCAATATATACAGAAGATAGTAGTGGAGATCATCATAATGAAAACATTTTAAACAGTTGGTTTCCATACTCTCATTCAGTCAAACTCTAGGGAAACAGCGTACAAAACATGTAAACCACTTCTTCAGTGAAAAACAAACAAACAAAAACAAAACAAGCCCACTGACCGACAAGCATTTTAATCTAAGGATTTTTAATTCTCAAACATTGAATTCTATCAAATGATCACATTATTCTACAAGTTTTTGGTGTATATCTTTGCATCTAACTTCCTCCCACTTTCACTTTTGATTACATTCACTAAAAACAAAATTTAAAAAAACCTATTCATATTTTTAGTATGTTGACTTGATGCTTAACAGAAACCACCAGTAACTATTCACCCAGGCCAGTATCTGCAGATACAAAACGAAACGATTGTTCACCTTGCATGCTATTTGAAAAGGGCAAGTTTTTAAACAGATTTTAAAAGAAAATTAAAATTTATACTTCAGTCCATATCGCTTACATCACTTCAAAAATCCACACACAAAACAGTTCCGTTTATCAGGTTGTAACACCAGTTTCTGAATACAAGGACTCAGGGATAAGAGATATTCATACCTCTACAAGAAAATAAAAACAAATAAAAAATTACCACCCTTCAGCACGAGTTACAATTCAGGCAGAACAACAGCAAACACCTGCTTCTAAACCTTGCGTGCATAGTCTAAGAAACATCCAGGAATGCAGCATCAACTCCAGCTCCACCATGTCCCAACTCATCCCTTACAGAAAAAGTGCTGAACAGCAAACACAGAGCTAGCACGACCTCTCTCAAGGATGCAGGACTTGAGATGTAATTCTCCAAGTCTCCTGCAGTGCACGTAAATGGAATTTCTCAGATCATTGAATATTTATACCCGTACTTTTAAACCATCAGCTGCTGAACAAACATGTTGAAAACGAGGCCTTTATATTCATTTTGACCATTGTTCCTTTCAGAATTCATAGGTTTCCTTATCCCTCTCATGAATAGAGTCTCTAAGCATCTCCCCACAGTACATGAAAACCACCATCTTTGTTCCCTTGTCCTCTTCCACCGGAGAAGAAATGTAGGCAGGAGAGGCTTGTTCTAGGTAGTGCTCAATGTATCCTTCTAGACCTAAGGGAGGCAAGCTTGGTGGTACAGGTAGTTATCTTTTTCCCCACTAACTGGCTGGGGAGAAGAAAATAAATAATAAAAATCAGTCCTTTATCAGACACAGATCCAGCAAACTTCAGAGCTAACTGCAACTAGTACGATGTTATAAGAAGGCATTTCTGTTTATATTGTGATTTTTATAATCATCTACTTGTCTGTGCCATTAAGAAAATAAGGTTAAAAAAAAATGTACTTCTGCCTATTTAAGAAAAGAGTGGATCTGTGATTGCCATTAGTTCTTGTCTGTGTAACCATTTCAAACTCACCCAAGAGGAATTTTTATCTTCAAGGAAAAGCAGCTTAACATTTACTGCGCAGAGTCCTGTGGTGCCAAAGGAACACAGCACAGACAGCAGCTAAACAACAAAAGCAACAGTCACTGCGGTTCAATTCATCTATCAACAAAAGGGTTTGGTTAATTCAAAAATTCTGGTAACTCACTCAGAGAAAGTTAAGAATTAACACACTGTTTTCCACAGTTTGAAGAGGGAATAACCTTTCGTTCTCGTAGTTCTTTCCATGCTTGAAGACAATATTTTGCCTCAGTTTTTAATCAAGCGAAGAAAGCTAAATTTTTTTTATAACATAACCATATAATTGAGGAAAAACTTCTGTTTATTTTCTAAAATGCCCCCAAAATTATATTTAAAATAATAATTTCACATCTCTCTAGGAATATCACCTAATATTTCTCAGGATATATGGTCACTTCTATTAAGTCCCCAGGTATGAACTTGCTAAATAAATTGACTGCTCTAAGTGAACATTTAGACCAGATGCTAGCTGAGCTTCTAGAAACTGTATTTTTAAAAGTCATTAAGCTTCATATAGTGTTGTGTTCTATTTACAGTTATATAAAAAACCCAAGTAAAATATGAAAACTCATTTGAATGTATAGCTCAGCAACAGACAACAACAGTTTGATGTACATCTGGAAGCTGGCTAGTGTGGGATATGCAAAATAAAACAATTATGAAAAATTGTTGATCATGGGTCATTTGGTTCTATTGTTGTATTAAAACAAACTACTGTTGAAGTTACTAGAAATTGCGACAGCACCCTATAATCTGTGCAATTGCTCTTGGCCAAATAACTGTGACATAGTGGGGTGTGTTTTCCCTGGCAAAAGCAAAATGACGTAGAACGACTCTGCAAGGACATTTTTTCATGTCTAACACGGCCTCTTGTGATTCCTGGAGATGAATGAACCTAGACAGGGCAAATAAGGGCAACATCCTACCCCATGTCACTGTGATTGACTGCTACAGAGGAAAAGAAAACCCAACCCTTCAGTAGAACTAGACTGTGTTATGTGAGCTTCACAGGAAAAGCCCTTCTGAAGTGTGATTAGGACACGTGATACACGCTCACCACAGAGTGTGACAAGTCTTACGCCCTACACATTCACCTCAGTGCACCGTTCCTAGAGATAAAACAGGAACTTCTATTTCCCTGAGGAGGAATCTAGCACATACATGGGCATGCTCTGGACAGGCTGAAAATACCAGGCACATGCTCTTCTTTGCAAAAGTAGCAAGCAGCGCATGGACTTCTAAGCTATTTCTCTATCTAATGTACTAAACATTAGGAATTTCAGGCAAAAATTTCATTACAGAGCTAACAGAGACTCAGGGAACATACAGCTGTTACATACAGATATATACATACATACAAACATACGTACCACTCACATGTAATTTAAATAGGCCAGTTGTTTAGCCTTGATCTGGAAATACGCATCCAAAGAACTCTACCTAAGACTGACCGAAGCATCTCCCAGAGGGTGTCTCAGGGGCCTATTTTCATCCTGTTTGAACATCTTTGCTCTCAATTTTATATGAAACTGAAGTCCTACGTTTGTCCTCTTCCTAGGGAAAGTTACACGGTTCCAAGGGGGCATCTTCTCCCCGTGCCGTCAGGCAGGCAGCGTGCAGTAAGCTTGAGAAGGAATGCGTACACCCAGACCCTCTGGAGTACAGCAGATACATCAGTATGAAGATATTATTTACACTTTCAATGCAGAATCAGCTCACAACTCATGTTTGACTAGAACAGACTAGACTATGTCGGTTGGAAGGGACCCACAATGATACCAGCTCGGAGCTGACAAAGTACGTTATTAAGGGCAATGTCCAAACGCCTCTTAAACAGTGACAGGCTTGGGGCATCAACCACACCTCTAAGAAGCCTGTTTGAGCGTTTGACCACACTCTTGGTAAAGAAATGCTTGAGAATAAAAAAAAAATACGATAAAAAAAGCTTCTGATGGTAAATTATGTATGTACAATACCCCTGGAAATAATGAAAACATTTAGCTGCTTCTAGTAAATAAAACCTGAAGCAGTTCTTATGCATGGCCAGTTCACCATATACCTTACTTACTGTCAAGTTTTTATATTTGATACTGCTTCATGTCATTTATGTGGCTATTTCTGGAAGGCAACGACAGTTTAGGGCCTCCTAAGGGCAACATGTTCTTTCACTCTCAGGTGTTTCCTCCTCAGGAAAGCCATCTCACAGAAACCCATTTAGCTTTTTACTAGATACTACATAGATGATGCACAGTAAAACAAAGGACAACACAGAAGCTCTAGATATGCTGAAGGAGCTACCTAACATCTCCTGAAGAGTGGCCATCTCCTGGAAAACAAATTCCTGTCACAAGACACTAATGCATCCCTGCAAGTTTCTAATCCATTAAGATCTTGTCACTAACATTCAGAATCAACTGTACAAAAGGCCAGATTGTGTTTTATGAGTTATCATAGTATTTCCCTGGAACAACAGAGATCAAAGTCCAGAGTGATACGCTTGAGAACTTGCTCAAGGACATTTGGCCAGTTTCGTAAGACAATATTGAATACTCACTAGAGGAAAGTGCAAGAATGACTATCCCAGTCGCAATTAGCTAACCTCTTAAAGTGTAGTCTCTTGTGCTGCAGAATGCTTCAATGAAAGCAAGTTCCCCTTAGTCTATGTAATGAGAATTATGGAACCAAGTCCTCTGGACAAAAAGAGAAGATAAGTACTAGGCTTATCACTAAAGAAAATGTCTGAGCCACTGGTGTACCTAGTAAATTTGAAAGCAAGAATGGATGTTGCTCTAGCTCTTCAGTTTTCTGAATCTGATCTACAAGTGCACCAGGCTGAAAGATGTTGTTTATATGTTGGATAAATCTGCAAAACAAACATGAAATTAAAAATGGTTTTGCCTGTCCCAAAATAACACCTTCACCAAAATGTATGATTAGCCATAAAAAGAAGTTAATGAGCTTTAAATAGGAACCATAAATTCCATTTCTTCAAAACCACTTCTGAATTAAGGCCTGAGTATCAAGAAGCTTTCAACTTCTATCACCCATTTCAGTCAAAACATGGTCTTTACTGTTACCTACGACAAAGACACTGCTATCAAACTACTTGCACCACAGTTCATTTCTCTTGTATTGAACTGCTGCCCAGGACCCCCAAAACCTGTGGAGGCTTATTCCACAGCCATTGTGCACAGAGATAAATCCAATATCAAATAGGTTTTGCTAACACTGGAATTATTCTTGCAGATTCTTTCCTTCAACACAACCTCACTTGCTTTAACAGTTGGAGTTTTTAAGCCTTCCAATGATGGCTTCATATATGCATTGTAAGTGGCCTAACAAATTGTCATGGTAATTAGCTTGCAGAAAGCAGGAAAACTACTGCATAAGTCTCTCACACATGACTTCAAATTAGGCTTCTGTATGTATAGTTTTGTGAGGTATCTTACATTTTCACAATATTCTTATTTACACAACAGTCATACTTT
Source organism: Psophia crepitans (assembly GCA_013399095.1). Taxonomy (NCBI): domain Eukaryota; kingdom Metazoa; phylum Chordata; class Aves; order Gruiformes; family Psophiidae; genus Psophia; species Psophia crepitans. The sequence goes on from VWZZ01001874.1 coordinate 516,712, forward strand.
GTTTAGTTTTCTTAGATTAGGATCTTCTATAAGAACTATTATATAAAGGAAGAGGCATATCAAACACTAGAGCACAAGAAAAGCATATAAAACCAGATGTTTACATGCAAAACCACACAGTTCAAGTATTAGTAAAAAATAAGTCTGAAAGACTCATATTAGTACTTTAAATTTGGGTGAGAGAATGCTACCACATCCAGTGCATCTGTAGTTTTTAAAGTTTCTTAACTGTTAATTCAACAAACAGAGGTTCTAACCAAGTGTTGGAAAAGTAACATTAGCTTAAAATGCAAGGAACTAAAATGTATTTTCTCTTTGTCAGGATGTAAATTTAGGCCAAAGGTCTTTTTCTCTCCCTAGGGAAGGCTGAGAAATGCTTATTGTTCCATTTTACTCTACAAAATTTAGCCCGTAGCAATTTGGTTCTATTATGGTGGACACCTAGTATTGCTCACATATTAGGCCTAGATTACTTACTTTACTGGAATTCCTTTCAAGAATTAACTGATTAGTATGAGCATACAGTCTTACTCTGGTTACAGAATTAACATACTCACCCGAACCAATTCTCCCAGTGAGAGGGTTTTTTGTTGGGTATACAAAGGACTTCATAAACAATTCACCGCGCATGGGAAAAAAAACACATAATGTTCATTTTCATTACACACATCCTTGTGATTTCATGAAAGGAGTGAATAATATATTAGACTATTATTCTCAATGAAAGAATATATGCTAATAGAGCATACTAAACAAATTCTGATCTCTACTGTATCCATGTGATCCTGCTGAGTCCACTGAAGCTGACTGAACAACCACAAACAGATTGGCTCATGGAGGGTATTCACACTGTCTAGCTAAGATATATAATGTAAGTAAATCTCCTCTAGGGTGCAAGCCAAGAGTATCTCCATTAAAATTAGGTTCTTGAGTTCAAAGAGTAGCTAAAGTAAATGTGAGATGAGGTGATGTGAATAGTTCCTAAACCATCGCAAAAAAAAACTTATTATTTGAGGTTGGTTATAGTCAAAGACCACAACGAAAAATTATTAGCCAGCTTGCATTTGGATATGCCTGTGGGATGACTTTGTAACCGTGGGATAGAAACCGTGAGGTAGAAACTTTGGAATAATCAGTTTATAACCAAGGTAATAGGTAATGGAGCTAATTGACCATGGCAAGGTACAATGCTGCTATGTTCCGTATACAGTCCCTACCCAACCGAACAATAGATCTGGGAATATTAATCTTATGGACCAGGTTGTTTTGGACAGGGACATGGTTTAGTGGGTAATAGGTGGGGGGGAGACAGTTGGATTGGATGACCCTTGAGGTCTCTTCCAACCTTAATGATTCTATGATTCTATGATACGGGCCAACAATGACATTGCACATGCCTGCAAGAGTGTCATCAGTGAATACGAGTGTGCCACCACTGATGACCACTAGAAACCCCTCCTCGAATATAGACCCCTACTCACCAAGCATGCACAATGAATTTAAGAGGCACTGTGTTTTTAAATCAAAGCGAGCAAAGAATTGACCAATCACAAGTTAGAGAGTATGAATATGTATAGCTATAATGATGAATATGATGAATATGTATATTTTGGTCCTATATAATTTGTGTGTTAGTGATCGCCTAGTATGCATGATTGGGCAGAGCTATCCCCCGTGCACCCAGCACTGCAAGAAAGAATGCCTGCCTTTTAACACTACGTTGGTGTTATGAGGTTTATTCCCCGATTTTCTTTGACAACTTCAATAGTTTTCGGGTTAAATCAACCCTTAAATGAAATCATCAGTTTCAATGGCAGGAGAGAATGCTTGGATTTACTAACTTTTTCTTTTATTTCATGTGTCTGATTATAATTTCTATTCAGTTTTGTCATCCTAGTAATCCATGACCCCATAACATGACACACACCATGTTACCACAAACAGTTGAGAGGTAACGGAAAATGAGTTTTACTCACAGATAACCATTCACTAATCTCAAATGATAGGCATCTCCTATTCACACATGTTATCCAAAAAGGGGAAACAGTAAATTCTGTCTTAGAAAATGTAATACCAAATGTGACATGAATTTGTCCCAGGATCTGCAACAGCCCTAGACCTATCCTGTCAAAATGCCTTGAGCTACTTAGAAAACTCGAGGCAATTTTCAAATACCTTAGAGCATGACTGTATCCTTGTATTATTTCTCTATTAAGTGGAATCATTACTGAAGACAGTGTCTTCATATGTATTTTAAAATAATTTTTAAAGTACTAAGAAAAAAAATTACACAATACTGTAATTCCATTTAAAAAATCCGAATGCTTTACCTTTTTCTTTTTAACAGATTGCCTACCATTATAAATGTACACAGTCCATCTATGCAAAATGCGCCATTATTTTAACCTACTCAGTGAGAGCATTGACAAGTTTATTGATTGCTACACACGAGATTCCAAGCCAACCTTCTCACCATCCAACGGGCAACGAATGACAACTGAGTAAGAAAATGTTTTGCATTCCTGTACCAGCGGCACGCAGTTCCATACACACATTGCATTTAACTCAATTTCCCCATCCTCCCACTATCTCGATCAAGCAAGGAATAAATACTAACGCTAGCTATATAATTCCGTTCCTTCATATTATGGAGGGCTTAATATATCACGCACATAACCACATTATCTGACACTCTTCCAGGGAAGAGAACACAATGTAACACAGATATTTTCCATTCAGAAATGTGTTTATCTGTGTAGATCTCTGGCTCTCCAATTGAGGGGTCCGGGAACATCCCTGGAGTGACAAGCCACCAGGGAGCACATCCAGGAGGAGATGGCTGGAGCCAGGCACAGTGAAACCAGAGGAAGCCCACAGCTGCTCAGACCCACAGTGCTACTTTTGTATGTTTTCAGAAGATTGTGCGGACAGCCACAGCTGGGAAGAGCTGAGAGGTGACGACGTGGCGTTTGGCAGCCACCAGTGCCCGTCAGCACTTGTTCAGCACTCCTAGATGGAGCCTCTCACTGAAGCATTGCCCCTCGCCCCAGCCTGCTACAACACCCAAAGCCACGGGTGATGGGCATGGACACAATTGCAGAGCCAACAAACAAACAGTTTTCAAGCTAGAAAGGTGGGGCTGTATTTAAAGAATATTGGAAACTTGTTCAACAAACCCTGCCAGCAGAAGCAATCTTTATGGAGTTATTCCAGAGTTACATGCAGCAAAACAGTCCATCCCTGATGTATCTTTATCGTATGACCAAACATCTGAATAGGACTGGAAAACTCTACACTACCAAGGTAATCACTCATAAATTAGTATTAACACAATGCCATGCAAAGACCTGCCTTCCATCTCTGTTTGAGTCCACACAAAGTAAGTCCAGGCATAGAATAAGGAATGAAAATAAAAGCAAAGCAAACCACTTAATACCTAGGAAATACACAGGCATGCGCAAATACGCACATGGACACACCACCTCTTCCTAAGGATAGTGGTATAAAAGCATTAGGATCATAAAACAGTTTCTCCTTGTGTATTTTGGTTTTAGTCACAGAAGAAAACATCTTTATCTGAAGGCTTAAAAAACAGTATTGTGTTATGCGCATTCTATCACACTGATAAATTAAGAAAGGTTCTCTAACGTATCAAAACATTTTTCTTTTACTACATTTCAGAAAAGATTTAATAAAGATTTTAATTACAAAAATGCTTTTGGCTAATAAGCGCATGATACTCCTCATTAAGGTCAGAAGCTTTACTGGTGTTTGCCGGCTGGCACTAGGTAACTTGCTAAACACCCACCAACTGCACGTGCTGAACAATCATTAAGTCACTCCTTGTTCCAGCGAACACAAACCCTGCTGAAAGTACTCTCAATGCAATGTTCCGCAGCAAGTAACTTTAATCAACAATTAACATGACAACATTGTTCTAAATTAAGCAAAAATCAAGCTAGCAGTCTTGCTGTCCTGTTCTGAAGGCCGTGTGTTTAATGTTTTAATGGAAAGTTTAATTTCAGCTCGCCTTGTTTATATACATAATTACTATTACTTGTTGATATTACTGATGCAGGTGCCAGGGAAATGAGACAGGCTGTGCTAAGATATATCCCAGGTCCCTGTACAGAGTGCTCAGCTGTTGGTCAGTGTCACAAAATTGGTTAAAAATTTCTACCTTGGGCTCCAGAAACCTTAACCACTCTAGTTCTGTATTTAATCTATACAGTCTTACAGAAATAGTTCAATCCGGACCCAGAACAGGTACCCACAAAAATGTTAAGCTATATTTGTTATTCTGAAACATGTAGGAACACATAAAAAAAAAAATTGTTCTTGTCTCTGATCTATAAGCACAACACAGATTAACTTCAGGCCATGCACGTCAGTGCGAAGTACCACTGCAATCAAAATCTAGATGAATGCAAACAGAACTTCACAACAGCACTCAGCAACACTAACAAAAGATGCCACAGCCGAAACTCAGGATAGCAGAAATGTGAACTTCAAGGGATAATTTGATGTACAGCAACCTGAATACAGAAGCTGGGCACATCCTATGAGTGGAAACATAAACAAGTTTGGTGTGTGATATCTGTGCAGTAAATTAATCAATCATGCCACTATGTATTAAAACAGATACATGATCTTTAGAATTGAATCGTATCGTTCTTTTGTTTTTAAACTCTTGAACAAAAAGGTTTGAGAGTACAAATCAACTCTGTAATACAGAATCTTTAATGTCTCAGTTTGGAGAAATATTCTTATGTCTTAGCTTAATCACCATAACCAAAAAAAATCTCGATCCTTTTAGTATCCATGCCATGTTATCCGATACTTCCCTGTCAAATGAGAGAAATAGTTACGAATCTTCTGCTTTTGTGCATGGTACAGTTTAGAAGTTTAACTTTCTAAATCAAACTACTCAACTACTACTCATGTTTTCACATCAGTCTTGTGCTTGATAGCCTGGTAAAGAAAGAAACTATACAAAAGTTTCAACACGTCACTCCATTCCTTTTTAAAAGGGTATTATATTGGGATTTTCAAAAGCTCAGAATTCCTATCTTCCATTAAGAAGTGGGACAGGCCAGGGGGAAAAAAAAATCCGTTTTATGCTTCTACAACAATTAAGAAATTAATCTATCACAGAACAAATCTGATGTAACATTGATTTAGGTCACAGTTAGGATTCCATGTGAAGAAAATCCAAGACTTGGTATCTAAGATTTCTCCAAAAGCTACTTCACATGTGAAGCCCTGGTAAGACTAAATCCAGCTGAGTGAGACACTAGTTGTGAATTGTGGGAACATGCTCTTAAGTCATTGTCAAGTCATGAGGAACGCGAATGACAAAAAAGGTGCTACTTAAAGAACAAATAGATACAAATTTTTAAGAACAAATTCAGTATAACATGGAAATTTAAAACTTGAGTTTTGTCCCAAGCTGGAGAAAATTTGTTCATAACAGAATGAAAAAAACCAACTTGCAGTATAACTAACACACGCCTACTCAGTCCACTGAAACGCTACCAAATAAAAGGTACGTTATTGTACGGGGAGGGAAGAAAAAAACACAACAACGACAAAAAACCCATAGCTTCAGCATGAGAAAAATCTGTCAGGTACAGAGCGCCATCCCCAGCAGTTTTCAGAAGACACAAACCCAAGGAAGCAGCTGCCTCCCAGCACCACCAGCTCCATAGCTGCGGTCCTATGAGTGCTGCTGGCTGCGCAGGTCAGGCAGGGACCTACGCAGCTTCCGCGCTTCACACTGACTTTCAGGCTGCAACACACACACACCTATCGAAATTCAAACCAAGGTTTGATCTGTACATGCTGCCTTTGTACCCGTATACCACTGCAGAGAGGTTTCCAAAGGCCTGCTACACGCATTTACATTTTCAAGCTTCCTCCAGTCTTTCTATTACAAATACCCACAGCATCACCCTTTGTGCTGTGTTTAAGATGTTAAACCTTAAGTTACAACAGGATAATTAATTTTGCACTTTGATCTCACTCTCACAGAATTAGGCCTGTACAGTGAAACATTACTACCTTGTTAATACAAGCAAGAAACCAAGCTTTGCTTCTCCCCAAGTTAAGCCCTCTATATTTCTACTGAACTTTAGCTAAATTCTGTGAAATAGGTCAGACTGCAATAAAATCAGAGTCAAGACACATTACTACATTTTTACAGAGAAAAACAGGCTATAAGCATCACTCTGATTAGTGGGTTTTAACTGAATGTAAGCATTTCATGGTTCTAAAAGGATAAAACAATCTACACATATGGACATCTGGAGTGTCTCCTTTAAAAGAGCCCTTTGAGGCTCACTTTGATCTTTTGTGACTCATTTCAGAAGCTCAGTTCATAAAATAACGTACCATTAGCATTTAAAAGAAGAATCACTTTTGAGGAAAGCTGTCCGGTGAACGATACACAATCTCTTGAAGCCTGTTTGAGAGAGTGCTGAAGGAGACTAAAACCAGCTCAGTATTATACTGCTGCTCTGAGCAGTAGCTCATGAAGGCAAAAAACTGTATGTAGGAGCCAGCAGCTCACCAAGGCATAGAGAAGCTGTGGGATTTTTTTTGTCTTCAAGCAATACAACCACCAAAGTTTGTTGCCTTACCTAGTCAAGAGACATTGCAAACAGGTAGCCACCAAATGATTTAGTTCCTCTACAGCTCATGTAGTTTTTCCTACTGGAGGAGCATCTCCTCAGAAAATGAGAGCCCCTTGCAATGTTCCTGTGCTGACTGGAGAAGCAGCAAGCCCCACTCGCCAGATATATCACCCTGTCCTGCTCAGCATCTCCATCCTTCCTTCCACTTCAGCTCACAGGAAAAGACAAGACACCGCCTCTCTCCTTAAGTGACCAAACAGAGATTTACTCCACCACAGGAAGCCTTTCCTTTCCAAGCTTGGGATGTGAAGTGCAGAATGTGAAACCTTGACTTGGGGACGGCTACTTTAGCACTTAGTAACTAATCCCTATTTTCACCACTAAAAATCCTGGGTTTAGAAAACACTTTAATGATCAGGTGTCCTGGTTTCGGCTGGGATAGAGTTAATTTTCCTCCTAGCAGCTGGTATAGTGCTGTGGTTTGGATTTAGGATGAGAAGAACAGTGATGGTATACTGATGTTTGCTGTTGTCAAGCAGTCAGGGACTTCTCAGGTTCTCCTGCTGCCCCGCCAATGAGAAGGTGGGGGGCGCCCAAGAAGCTGGGAGGGGACACAGCCAGGACAGCTGGCCCAAACTGGCCAAAGGGATATGCCATACCCTATGTCATGCTCAGTATGTAAACTGGGGGAACTTGGCTGGGGGAGCACCACAGCTTGGGAACTAGCTGGGCATTGGTCAGCGGGTGGTCAGCAATTCTGCTGTGCATCACTTGTTTTGCATATTCTTTCATTATTGTTATTATTACTAATCTCTTCCTTTTCTGTCCTATTAAACTGTTTTTATCTCAGTCCACAAGTTTTACCTTTTTTTTGATTCTCTTCCCCGTCCCACTGTGGGGGAAGGAGTGAGCTGTGCGATTGTTTAGCTGCCTGATGGGTTAAACTGCAACATCAGAATAAGGGGGAAAAAAACCCAAGATGTAATTTTCCTACTGGTGATTATACACTTGCTATGCCAGGTAAGTGGCAAGACATATAGAATAAATATGTAAACTCAGGCCCAGATAAAGCTATGTGAGTTACTATGCAGCCTGTGACACACCCCTATCTCTCTGCTGTGCTACACTGTCAGAAACTCACCGGGAAAATAGCACGGACATTGTCCACAACCCCAGAAGTTATTAGTATGTCTCCCATACTTTTCAACTTTTGTCACCGTGCCAGTTGTCCTTCAGCGCCCCACTGCCAGGCTATCTCCCACCACCTCTGCAGATTCTGAAAGTGGAATCACTCCATGGATTTTACACATGGGTCCTGCTCCTCTGGACTTACAGAGTCCAGAGCTGATGTTCTGGCTTTCCTGGTAAGCATTCAAGGAGGCAACCTGAATAGGCTGCAGCTAGACAAACTACTCCTATTTCTGTCCTCCACTTTCTCATTTGGTCATCTCCTGATTTTTTTCCATCGTAGATTTCTTACCTTCAAACTATTTCTTCTGAGCATATGATCACAAAGAGAAGCCACGTCTTCAGTCTCTGGGATGACTTAGAACAAGGTTATTTAGCCAGCAGATTATGTTCACTTAAAAATTTCAAAGAAGATGCAAGAACATCAGAGGTTCATTTAAAAAGCCACCACACACAACCCACAAAACACAAAAATCAAGCAGTTATTTAGTAATTCAAATTGGTTTGGGAATCAGACATGGCTGCCATACAACTCAGAAGTAAATGTGACAATCTCAGTTTCTCCTAAACACTAATCANCAGTAATTTTTGGTAATCAGGGAATCAGACATGGCTGACATGCAACTCAGAAGTAAATCTCAGTTTCTCCTAAACACTAATCATTAATCTTAGAACCTTACCAGGTGATTGCAGGGACACTACACATTGTAAGAGAGAATGCAGAAATACAGAATAACATTGATTTTGTCATGGTTTAAACATCCTCATCATCAGGTAAAAATAAAATCTTAAGTGTAAGGTCACTTCTAGAACAAAGACACACCTGAAAACTTTTATTTTTCTTTAGTAGATTTTTTTTTTCCCCCTAGAAGGACTTGGAACATTTGAATGGGAGTGACGGACATCTGTAAATCTTGACGTGTCCATTGTGCACTGACTAAGCAGCTCCAAGGTTCACTGCCACAGATATCCTGTGCATTTGCAGAAATTTCAATACTCTTCAGCATTACTTCAGACTTACTTCACACAGAGAAACTATCAGAGCACCACACGTGCAGTCAGTGCTGTCCACGTGCGGCATGGCAGTGACTACACACGTGGTGCGAAGGGCATAGCTGCCGTACTGCAGAGATACACAGAAACCCAACTCTCCAGCCTAACGCACACTTGGCTAATATTTTCAAGCTCACTGCATGAGAGAGTTCTTAAATAAGAAAAACAGATTAGGAAACAACGCTCTCCTAGTTGGGAAATAAAATAGGCTTATGTACTTTGTTCACCATACTTTATTCTACATTGCATATTTTGAAAAGTTAGAAAAATTGAGTAAAATTTATAATATTATTGATGTTCTGGTAGAAAGGTTCTCCAACATTCTTCTGCTTCTATTTTAGAAGTAATAAAAATTAAAAATACAACTTAGTCTGACTCTTTGATAAATATAGATTAGCACCAGGAGCTGAGTAAACATTTGATCAACAAATGTCCATACTATAAACTAAGAAGATGCTTTCATTACTATCATCTGTACAATATGGCTTGAAGTCTTATATTTTCCTGGGAAATTGGTGGGCTAACTATCCAGTTATCTGCACAGTGAAATGTGCATTTTTTTAATAAACAGATTTGCAGGGTAAACCAAGATAGATAATATGTATTAGATTATATCTAACAAGGTACTTCGCTTCAATTAGACATGCCTGATTTGTTAATCCTGTCTTGTAAAAAACACTTCATACTTACAGATTGGAGAATAGTGTATTTTAATAAACTCTAGTGACTCAGACCCAACAGAAGTCAGTGTGATGTGTTTATCTTCTGAAACAAGAATTAATACAAACCCAGTATTCATAGTTAAATAGTACATATGTATTGAAGAGTTTATTCCTACACTAATATGTAAGGTACTAGAGAAGACACAGTCCTTTTTGTGATTAAATACAATTCAGGAGAGCTTTTGTGCTATCTGATAATTTTCCTTCAATTACATGTTGAATTAAAAATTAGAACAGGGATGGGAAGGGGAGTGGGACAACTTATTCAAAAATTAACACGCAATATTACTAACACTTTTTAGTGCAGTGCTACTCGTACTACATTCAATTATTGCCCAATTTTCCATCACTTTAACAAAGTTTTACTCATGCTGAACTGTGCTATATTTTGAACTGATATGCCACCGTACACTGAAGGGGGAAAAAGCAGTTAACCCAGCAATTTAAATTAAAAATAAATAAATAAATAAATAAATAAATAAAAATGAACCACCACACAACAAAAACCCCCTGATGCCTCTTCTCTTCTGTAGTCAGCTGTTGTCTAATGACAACTTTTATTCCAGATCTTCAAAGTCAAGCAGGAGCTTTTCTGGGACAGCATGCCCTAATTAAATTCATTTGCAGTGGCCCATTTTTAAAGATTCAAATTAAACATTTTTTTTGTAGTTGAATGACAGTTTCTAAATTAATTTATTATGCAAGAATAATTTTCCAGAGACAGTAACTGGAATTTCTTTAAAATTGTATTGAAATACTGAAATACAATCCATACTTCCCAATTTCAGCTATATACAAGGTTTGCAAAATCATGTTGCTCCTGAGTGACAAGAAGGAAAAATGTCCCTATTTCAAATGAGGACCCATAGGACAGGGTCCTTCCTTGAAACGTTTCCCTAACTGAATTCCAGCCACACTCAGAAGTGAGCATATACTGTAGCAAAGTACTCTGTTGTAGAATATCATAATCTGAAAAAAAAAATAAAATAAACCACTTGTTTTCTCTTTGTGACCTTTAAGGTAACCATATTATTGTTCAGTGGCTGACAGTGATAGAGAAGGTTTTAGCAAAATCCCCCTTTGGAAGCCTTTGAAAGAATTTAGCCTGAATGAGATTATGTATTAAAAAAAAAAAGTTTAAAAAATATAAAAATCTAAGTCCCATCCGGAAAGAGATAAGGTACTGCAATCTTGTTGATGATGTGCATTTAACAGTTGTGAGTCTGCAAAAAGTGGCCTCAGTATCCCAGTCACCACCTGGGAATTCAAAATTTTATGAGGAGCCATTTTGCTGAGTACTTAAGTACTACAAAATCAGTTCATTTGCTTTTCTTTAGGCTTTATCAAAGAGATTTAAGTTACAACATTCTTTCAACTTTTTGGCAATCGTGGGACACCTTAAGACTCAAGGATAATAACTATGAAAATTCCTGTAGGATTTCATATAAATCCAGGTATTTACACCTTTGATTAAAGCAACAAAAAGGGAGAAATTGAACATATGAAAGGAATTAATAATAAATTCTCAACTAAACTAAAATTGAAAGGCTTTCAGTCACTAAAAAGGCATTGGTTTATATTGTTAATTACTTAGGCAACAACTTGAGAGTCAAGGCAAGCAGAATTTGGGTCTAAGGACAGAGTATTATGGTCTTAAAAGTGACATCAGTAAGATGGTAAGATAAATTTTATACTCCAGTTTATATTTCAGGAAGAAACATGCACAGCTTAAATGGTTTATGGTGTATGAATGATTTACAGTGCATGAAACTTGGTGCTGGAGATAATGAAAACAACTGTGAAAGTGAGACTAAAAATAAATGACAAGGATGTATCACCACATACTCTCTCTCGCATATTGTCAGTCAAACACAAATAATATCCACAACTGCTTGTGATTTCTGATACATCTTTCAACTTACCCCCTTTATGATCCAATTATAATACTTGTCTTAAACCTCCCTGTGGCAGTAAAGACCCCAAATCAAACCCACATTTCCTGGCACTCATTTGTTTCAACAGACTGCTCACGGATCCTTACACACCTTCATTTTCAGGTTCCTTCCTGATAAACTGATGATAGAACTTATTTTTGTAACTTGCAGAAAGGACTACACTGAAGACAATTCAACATACAAGGGAGTGTTAACAGGACTCCCCGAGACTTTCAAATGTGTTTATCAAACACCAAGTAAGGGCTTTTATCTGTTTTGTTGCCATGTCTTGAGGGAAGAAGCCTCATACATTCTGACAGCTGACCAACGAAACGTGCTTTTGAAGGCTCTGCTTCAACACCAGCTTGTCACTTACACCTAGGAGAGAAAGCGTTTTTCTTCTCAAAATACAAAGCCCAAAGCCCCCTGAGTAGTTCCACCAGGGATCCAGAGAATAACCTGAAAGCCAGCTTGTGCAGGAGACTCACTTCTGGAGCAACGGCATCCTGCACGGCTCCCATCAGTGGTACCACGCAGGCAGCGAGGACCACACATTCCAGCCCACACTGGCCCCAACATCTCCTCTTGCTGCCTCCCACACCCCAGGATCCACTCTGGAAGAACTTATCATAACACAGCGCTACACCCCAGACTTCGTAAGTTTTGGGTGAAAAATTGTGATAGGCACTGCTGCATGAACAGCTCTGTTCTCATGATTTTGTGAGAAAACTCATTTTCTTTCCGGCTAATCACCTAGTAGCACCCTTGAAGAAAAAAAAAAACACAGAAACGAGTCATGGCAGGGATGCAAGGCAACTATATATTTATTGTTGAGCTGATGTTAACTACAAGTTAGCTACTACAAATACAAAAGATTTTCCAATATGCAGCTAGTCCACACATCAGTGCAAAATGGTCCACAGACACATTTTAACATCTCTGCTCACAATACCCACCCAAAAATCTTGAACATGAACAGTGTTGGATACTCCTTAACCAAGTTCTGGCTACCAGCACTTAGCTTTTATTTTGTCTCACCAGGTTTCCTTGATTTACAAAGCTTCTTACTTCTTCAGCAGTTACTACCATTAATTACTTCGCAGTGAATCAACCAAGCTATATTTGTGACTTTTTGCTCTTTCTCCCAACTCTGCCAGGGAACAAAGCAGCAGATTGTCCAATTTTACTACGGTACCTACAATTGCTTTATAAAATATAAATTGTCCTCTAGCTGTGTTGAAGAAAGTGATGACTATTAGTGATTCTTAGCAAAGGTTACACAGCAGCTCCATATCAATCCAGAGATGCAAATATTATCCTGACAGTAAAAGCTCCCACAGTAGCCTAGGCACCCAAGAAAGACAGATAGAGATTAGGCATATCTAATATCTAATTCCTTACAAGTTTATAAGAGACTACTTCAAATCTTGGAACATGCAATTTAATTAAGAAGTTAAAATATTGTAATGCTTATTTAGAAGCATTAAATAAAAGTGGAAAATTAAATGTGAGACATGAAAACAATAAAATAATCCTAAATATTCTAAATAATCTTAAATATTCCCAAATGTGTCGATAATATAATGAAAATATCCACAGGAGTTTGACTGGAACATATAAGAGCTACAACAGATCACCCCCTTTCCAATAAAAAGTATGTGTTAAAGAAATCCATCTCTTAATTGTGATGAGCTAATCTATTTCTAAAAGAAACTTTTGTACTGCTGTGACATTTCTTAGCAAGCAAAATCACCTGTGTAGCCATGTTGATTTCAGAGCCAGGAGCTGTCTGCTCTAATCAACTCAAAATGAATTCACAGAGCAGATCCTAAAACACTTCAACATTACTCGCTTTCAGGATTTCACGTTCTGCCAGAACCCAGTTTACTAACAGGCTTGAAAAAATATAAATTAAATAATAGCTTAATTTACACTTAATAAAATACACAAAAAAATCTATCAAGATCAAGCTTTATTAGGAAAAAAAAAACAAAACAGAACAACAGACACCCACCCGTCCCAGGAATTGTTAAGGCTGTGGGTGAAACTATCCTGGCTAGTCTGGTCATGAAAGCACCTTTCAGAAACTCACACACTCCACTGATGTTCTTGTAGTTATAAGGAAAGGAAGGCCTAAGTTACCAAGCAATGAGTAAAAACAGCTTTAAAAAAGTAAATAAAACTTTAAAAGCTTTGTACTTTTTGATGCTCTTCTCAGGAGAAAAGACAGTGTTCAAAAGCTATTTCTCCTGTATATTAAGTAGAATGATGCAACAGTGTTTTAAAGTGACAATGATGTTCCTTTTATTAAAAAAAGGTTATTGAATAATAACTATTTGAAGTAATACATTTATGTCTTCAGAAGCAGAAAGCATGCATCCCAAAGCATTAAAAAATGCTGACAGAGCTCCCTGGGCCTTCAATGCTGCCTTAACAAAAGAAAGGTCCAAAAGATTACAAAGTAACACAAATGCAAAAAGAGAAAACTAACAGTACTTTTAAAACAAAACCAGTCAACCAAGAAAAGACGACCCACAGATTTATACTGAGACACTGATTCTGAGAATGTCATAGAAAGGTCAACAATACATGCATTATATAAAAAAAGACAATATCCCTAAGGTCAATAACTGTGGTTTTAAGACTGATTATTTCAATAAGATACGAGATTGTGTAATGAAAAAAGTGTTAACAAATTTATTTGTTTTTCTTTGAAGAAAGCAAGTCATGCATAACACTCATACTAAAATAGATTAAGAACTGATTAAATGATAAATCAAACAGAACTTCAGGCATGGAATTGCTAAACAATACTGCCGGACTGTTTTTTGGTGGTGGTAGTGGTTTTCTTTCATTTTAAGAGGGACTGACAGATCTTCTTGGTCTTGGTCTTTTGCTATTCTCAACCTTCCAGAATCCAGAAGCAAACAAAGTAATTGTTACTAATCATTTATAATATTTGCCAGTGATGAAGTGGCTTAATTGTAAACAGCGATAAGGACTGATCAGGTGGCAGCTTAACTGGCTCTGCTTAAGCTGCGTGGTGTCAATTTTATCATGGATCTGAAAAGGAAAAAAAAAAATATCCCAAACCTTACAGATCCACTCTCTCCTAGTCTTCCTCCTGTCGACTGCCAATAACTGGTTATTTATGCTAATCTTTTGGTGTGAACATCTGTTCAAACAAAACAGATTTTAGTTATTAAATTTGCATTAATTATTAATTACATACTAGAGGAAAATTCCTCAAAAAGAGCTAAGTTCAAACCTACATACCTACCCTTTAAACTAATATGCCATCTCTTTGTTATGAATATGAAGCACTGTTCTTCCCACAGATAGACAAAGAACAGATTCAAGAACAATTAACTTACGAGGTTCCAGGGGAAGACCACGGACTGCTTGGCTGTTGCCAGCACTTAGCGTATTTTGAAAGCACAAAGACTAAAAGTGCCTCTACAGAGTCCAAGCACGGGAACATTATCTCATGCCAAATCTAGTCAAAAGCACTGGGTACAGTGGATCTAGATCTTGTAAACACGCTTTTCCTTTTTTTCCTTCCCTCCCTACATTTGCATAACCAGCAAGTATCAAGTCTGATCGTAACATCAGAGATGATTCCAAGGGCTCAGCAGCAGTCTGTATCTCTGTCAGGGCCAGTGAGTTCATCCTGCTGTATTAAATCCACCTCCATGGTTCCCTACTTTGTGGGAAAGGCCTTCCAAATGCTAAGAGTTCATTTACTCCTTACTACCCATCAAAAGTCATAACTTCATGCAACATCAAAACTACCTCCAGCAGAGGCAAAAGTGTCAGAGACCTGAGGTTTCGAGATTTAAAGCACCGACCAGCCTGGCTCCTAAAAGATCCTGTCTTCCCAACAGCACACACAGTATGCAGAATAATGGAGTGAATTTTTAACAGAGAGATAAACTGTTTTCAAACTATTTTAGTTTCGCCTGCTCTTTTTCTCAGCAGCACAGCGTGACAGCGTGCAGCTAATGT
This sequence comes from Psophia crepitans, assembly GCA_013399095.1. Taxonomy (NCBI): domain Eukaryota; kingdom Metazoa; phylum Chordata; class Aves; order Gruiformes; family Psophiidae; genus Psophia; species Psophia crepitans. The sequence goes on from VWZZ01001874.1 coordinate 532,246, forward strand.
GCTGTGACAGACTTCGCCTGGTGGGAATTCCTCCCAGGAAGAGAGACCTCATGGCCTATTTCTCCTCATGGCAAATTTTAAGCAAATTAAACTGATAACCATATCTTGGAAGAACAATCCTGAGGACAGCATTGCTGACAGGACCCCCAGAGGGACGCGGTCCGTGCTAGCAGACCATCATGACAGGTCACAGGCAGCGTGGTACTGGAGGGACGTGCTGTGGATTGCAGGCACAGAGGGACGAGGCGATGAGGGAGCCGGTCACAGCTCCCAGGGGATACGGCATGCCAATTAAATGGCAGCGAGATCTGTGCCAGCCAGAGAGGCACAGGCAGCCCTGAAGGTGCTGGCCGCCCGCAGGGAAGGCAGCACGGCCAGGCCGCGCACCACTGCCTTCCACCTTTGGGTGTGCAAAGAGCGGATTGATCTCATGGGCTTCCTCGAGCGCCTGTGAGTGACAGCTGGTGCGAGAGCTGTCAGCGATGGGTCTGCACCGCTCAGGTGACCCCGAACTTTAATAGAGCTGCAGCTCAGGTCACTGCTGCAATGAGGGTCCCTGTCCCAGCCTCCAGCTCCGCCCTGGAGCAACAGGGAAACGACGCTGGAGCAGATCGGGGCTTTCTGACACACAGCTCATGGGTAACGTGCTGCCCACAGAAACTTCCAGTAGTGCCACAAGCAACAGGGGAAAAAAAAAAAAAAGGTAAAAATCAAGAAGTTATCATCAAGAGCAACCAAGCAATTGAAGCATTTTTCACAGCAAGTGGCTGAAGAAGGACCAGTGGTGCAACACTTGTCTCTGCAAGATGCCGGGCACGGACCAGTTTGGCAAACTTGCCACAGAATACTTAACTTGAAGTCAGCCAACTATATGAGAGAACAATATGCTAGAACAGGATTAAAGTTTAGCAGTTTTTAATCCTATTTTGTATAAAAGGCAGATGGAAACCTGTAGCAAGAACAATCTACTAATGGAAAGCAGTTCAGGTCTCATCTAGAGGTTAACAACTGCTCGACACTTTCTGTACAACTTCGGTTGGCTTAAAGCGAAGGCAGATGTTAAATCTACCCTCAAAGGACCACAAAGGACCTTTAAGGATATGCCACATTATATTGTCAAGTAATGTGTTCACTTTCATAAGTCTAAAAAAAGCAGGATTACACAAAAAACCCAAGCCTTTTTCAGTGTACATAATATATAATGCAGGGAAACAACCACCTCTTGCAGAAAAATGCCCATCCATTTAAAAAAAACCCAACTATTCCTTTTTTTCTTTTTTTATCTTGGAAATTAAAATGTAAATTATTAATCATGGTTTTAGTTTTTAATTATATCTCACATGATAAACACTCAAAAACTCTTTCATTTGTCCATCTTAATTATTTTGATTATTTTTAACAGCAACAAGCAAAAAGTATTCTCACATAAATCAGACTCCAAGACAAGCAGACCAACAAAAGTTCACATTAATTTCTTTACTTTCCCAGCAATTTTGCCTTCAGATAAGGAGCTATGGAGAAAATGCCATCCACAAGGAAGGCAGGCAACATTTCTGGCTTAGTCCTGGCTCTTCCCAAGGCCAGTAGTAAGAAACGGCACTAGCCTCAGTCCCCTCGGGCCTTTGACTTTGCTTGCTTACAAGAGAAGTCTTTCATCCCGTGCAGCAGCGGCAAAAGGCAATGAACAGGCAGCAAACCAGGAACCACAAGTCTTCAAAGCTCACAGGCAAAATTAAATCAAGTTAGGATAATTCCTACATGTATTACTACTGTTATTAGAAATCTTCAGACTAAGTCTTGCCATCACTGTCTGAACTGAAACTCAGATAAAAGCACTCACATTCAATAAATGGGACCATTTCAGGAAATATGCAAACATTTGGTTCTTCTCCTAACAAGAAGCAACTTTTCTCAGTATGAAAACAAAGCGCAACCACTTAACCAGCCTAAGTAATGCTCTCCAGTTCATTCTTTTTAAAATGAAATGCAGATGTACCCTAGTTCAACATTAATTATAATCAACATCACATGGGAGACCACAGCAAATAAATACTGGATAGTTAAGAAACATTTCTTTAAAACAAACAAAGAAAACCCACCACAGCAAACACAAAACAAAAGAAACCAAGGGAAACCCACCCAAACCCTACTCATCTGCAACAGCTTCCTGCTGGAAGCACTGCGGCACCCGGCTGACTGGGTCGCATTGGCTCAATCTCACTTCCATCTCTTCAGATCTAATTACATTATAAGAGAAAAGTGACATCCAGATTTCAAATACATTTTTAAAACTCTTCTAGCTTACTTAAATAAAGAGGTCATTGTTCTCCTTCAATTTTATATATTCCGGTATCGTAGCTTCTCAGGAGGAAAAAAAAAATTGGTTCAATCCTTTCTGGTTTGTTTGGAGAGTCTGATATTCCAGCCAGGTGCAAGAGAGAAGGAATGAATTTTCCTGTTGTTCAGACTGAGTTTCAATTGCACTTTCCAACTGTGGAACTTCTCTAACAGACAAGTATTTCCAAAAGCTTGCAAAAAGTCAATTATTCATAAAAAACAGCTGTTCTACCCCACTAAAAGCAGAGGTTATAACCACAGAGCCAGAGCCTTACAAAGTTTCAACTTTACAAAAATAAACATATCCCAGGGCCTCAAAAAAAAAAAAAAAAA